>OMKZ01033190.1:7680-25464 GCA_900302535.1 Neoniphon sammara | reverse complement strand
CACCCTCCACCCATCCCATCTACAACTTCGCCATAGCATGGAGGAAAGTAGCAGGACACAAGCCTGGAGAACTTTGATTAACAGTGGGGCTCATTTCCTGATCACAGAGGCAAGGCTTAGCCAGGCAGAGGTAGCTCTCACCAGGGAGAGGAAAGTGAAAGGAAGCAACATTAATCAACCGCCGTTCAGGCTGAGGGCACAGGTGATTGATTGGATGGCTCTTTCAGAGGAAATAGGAATTCTGAGGAGTATACTATCCATATATCCGTCTGGTCAATTACTTTGGATTCCTCCACCAACGAAAGCATTTGAACTGCATGAGGTCAAACCCAGTGTCAGCAGCACTCCAAAAACAAAAGCGTTGAAAAGTAAGAGATGCACGCTGGTGAGTGCACAGCTATGACTGTCCTCAAATGATTTGATTGGTGATTTTTACCCAGTGCATTTAAACTATGTGACTGAACTAAGAAAACAGTATTTACCCAGGAGAGACCCCCAAGTTGCACCATCTTGTTTACAGGAGCATCCTAATGTGACAGGGATTAAACAAGTCAACACACAATCATAACACACACACACACACACACACATACACACACACACACACACACTCCTCCCTGTTCTGATCTAGCTCCTGCTGTTAGTGTGTGCTCAGATTGTGTTGTTTCTCTTGATGGGCTGTGGATGTGAGGGTGATTTTTGTATATCACTAGATAATGAGTAGACTGATTAGCATAATACACTGCAAAAAAATCTCCATTGTAACATGCAATTTAGTCTCATATTCAGTGTTAATATCTTGTTTGATAGTGAAAAATCCACCAGTAAACTAATCAATTTGTTTCCATAATAGAATCAAGTGTCATTTTCTTGATATTGGTGGGCTGATTTGCCTTATTTCAACATATTTATACTTTTTCACTTGTTTTAAGAAAAATAAGATTTTAAAACTGTTTATGAGCCTAAATTAAATGATAAGATGGAGATTTTTTGCCATGTAAATGTTACTTCTCATATAAGATTGAGAAGAGCCAGTCCACAGTATACTCAACTGCAAAATATTAGATTTACTCAACAGCAGCATTATATTTAAAACCATAAGCATGTTGAAAAATAAACCAAATTTGGTACCTGCTAAGTTGTGGCTAAATCTCATGCAAATACCTCCATAATGATTAATGACACAAGTTTGGCTTAAAATCCAAAGTGACATGCAGAAAGACACAAGGGCAAGATTGAGGGGTTGTGTGCATCAAAGACTGACCGGCTTGCTTGAGGACATGGAGCTAAGGGTGCTGATGCTGTTGGCGTCTGTGACCACCATGGCTGAAGGGAAACGTGACGGGTGCGAATATTGCGGGGGCTCCTGCTTGTGAGGATACACTGCAAAAGAAAGCAAAACAGAATTATAATTCTACTCTTATAAAATTAAAGAAAGAACAGAATATGCCAAGATTGGTAGGAGGTTGAAAGCTACACTAGCCAACTGCTTACAATGTTGGCACCAAATGGCACTAAGAGGTCACTTTAAAAATTTGAACTTCAGTTCCAGGCAATTATGTAACAGGACCACACAAAGACTGCTCATGTTTACCACCACAGCTGGTCTATATACTGTATATCGCAAATATACTGGTGTATATACTGCAATACTTGTAATTCACATATGCACAATATTTTTATTCTATTTAATTTTATTTTTTATTCTACTTATTCTTATTTAATATAGGAGTTATTATATTTATAGATACACACATCACTGGGTTTTGGGCGTTTTTGTCATGTAGACTATGTGAATTGCAGCAGCAACAGAATATTCCTTCGGGGATAAATAAAGTTTTCTATCTATCTATTTATCTATCTATCTATGATCTCTTTACACAAAAAACAGGACAAAAGAGGTAAAAGATCTATCATTGGTATAGGAGTTCTAATAGCAAAGGCCCAATTGCTCTTAGTTTCAACCCAGACTTTGGGATTGAAAGTCTTGTCAGAAGATCTCAGGCTGTAGATACAAGGTTCAAGATATACGTAAGAGGGTGCTAATCCATGCCCTGTAAAAGTAACGAAGTAAGCAAAAAAAAAAAAACTATACCAAAACACTATACAACTGACCCTATTGATTTACAATGGCTAGTGCACAAACAAAAAGAAGACAGAAGGAAGTGTGTGCTACTGACTGTGTGAGTGTGTGACAGTAGCCATGAAGGGCTGCTGGCTCATGTGGCTGGGAGACTGCTGCATCAGGCTCTGCTGGTGGGGGCTGTGCAGCTGCTGAGAAAACTGCACCGGCTGCAGCGCTGCCAAACTGCCGGCCACACTGTTGATCACTGGCACCGTTTGGGACTGTGATGTGTTCAAACCTGGAGAGACACAATGGGACCTTAGTGACTTTGCAGCAAGACAAAATGACCGAAACGACAGTAACAACATGGACGGGAGACTTACTTTGTGCTATAGCCATGACTCCAGAAAGAGGCATGATGAGGTTCTGTGTCTGCTGGTGTGCATGATGGGAGCTGTGGATGTTGGTCAGTGTGCTCACAGGAGGAAGTCCTCCACCCGAACCTGAAATCTGGAAAAAGAGCACAGAGAGATAAAGAAACCTGCAATATGGTTTTGTGTCTGTAATATTTGTTATGGCCTACCACAATGGTCAAATTTGTGAGCGCTTGAGTATTTATTATATACATTCACATAATTTGTTTTCAAAGTGAAACAGATGTTGTCTGCTGAACAAGCAAGTGAGATAAATGTTGACTTAGTTCTGCTGCTTTTGTATAATACTATGCTTGTGTAACACACTTATACACAGCACACAAGCAAATACTGATAACGAATAAAAGGTGAAGAAAAAAATTGCGCAAAAAATGTCAGCATGGAAGGCTGTGTGTATGTGTGTGTGTATGTGTGTGTGTGCAAGGGGGGTGTGTACGCGTGTGCGCATGCATGAAGATTCTCATGCAGACGTGAAAAGAACATGCTCTTGTATGTGTGCATTGAGGAGGTGTACATGCATGTAGCACTGACTGCTGCCAGGTTTCTACTTGTATTTATGTGAAAATTTGAATGAATACTAAATTGTACAAAACACCATGGCCCTGTATGAGTACAATGGCTTTCTAGATGGGGATCCTCCCACCGTAACGGGGCTACATGTATTTGACTAGGCTGCACTGAGAGGAGGAAAGAGTCAAACGTTCATCTGCAGATAAGAAACTGTCAGCTCTGACCTTCTAAACACCACACTGCCTGCCCTCTCTACAGTAATTTGTTTTCTTGCTGGCTGAACAGGGAGAAGTGTTATGAATTACAAAGGAAGTTAGTCACAATACTGATACAATATATGAGTTACATTATTTTATGTTGTATGGCAATTTGATTTTGGGCTGAAGAACAATATTTGTCAACAATATTTTGACTGCAAGTCACACACTGTGTATCAAAAATGCTGTTGCACCACTGAAACGGTATGGATCCATACACAGATTTTGTTTTCCCTGACCAAATATTGGACTAGGGCAGAGGGGGAAACTCATTCCCTTCTCTGAAAAAACATTGAACATAATCAAATACTGGCGTCATTTTCTCTGGCAGAACAAGCAGCACTCTCCCTGTGGCTTCTCTTTGCAGGGCATTTAATCAATAAGAGCAGAATGTTTCTTTGTCAGGTTTATTAGCTGAGCAATGGACATGCCTGGTTCACTCTGGTGAAGGCTGTGTGCGAGTCCAGCCATGGCCTGCCACCCCGTCTCCACCTTCCAAATAAAGCAGCACAATGTGCTAATTGTTGTCTTTTGCCAGTGGGTCTGTGGGAGAGGAGGTTCAAGAACCTGCTTTGTGCGCTTATGCTAAACGCAGGCCAGGTCTTATCTAATCTCAGGCCACGAGGGCCCAGGTGTGTTCACTCACCATCTTGGCGTCAGGTGACAGCAGGCTGTGGCTAGGGTCCAATCCGCCCGGAGACACCTGCTGTAGCACCGACTGGCTCGTCGCCATGGCGTTACTACCGTGGTGACTGATGGCCGTGGAGGAGCTGACCTCACCTGGTCCCTGGCTATACCGGACTGAGGAGGTAATGGGCGAGAGGGCAAGAGAGAAAGAGAGGGAAAACATATTGATATCAGTCTTTCTTCTTGGTTTACAACATCTGCGTCACACAGCTAGGGCTATATGGGGCAGAGAGATAGCAGCCTTTGGCAAGCAGTGCCACCATCACTCCAGTCAGCCAGACTCACCTGCTCTTTGACTCAGACAGAGGAGAACAGAGCAAACAAACACACTGACCCTCCCACTGCTGCTATCTGCTTAGCTCAGCCAAGGCCGCTCACTGTGTACACGCACTCACAACAGCAGCCCCGCAAAACTCCCATCAGACTTTCCGAACTCATCCGTAACTAATTCCGTAATGATACTGAGAAGGTGGTCATAAATGTGTCTGTATGAAATCTTGCTATGATGTCATATATTTATCACAAGACTTCCCAAAAATGAAGCTGTGGAGCTCTTTAAGCGCTATCAAGTAATCTTATGTCTAGACTTCTTATTTGGAGCCAAAGGAATGCTTGACCCCCCTCCCATCCCCAATCAAAATGCTTGTTTGCCAATGCTGGCCCCCTCTGATACCAACAGAGTAAACATTACACAATTACAAGCGATGTCAAACACATTCTTATCCTGTGGTCTCAGCCTCACACAGGGACAGTGTCCCTCCCACAGTGGGTGCTCTGAGAGGCCTTATGTGACAGCGTTAGAGACAGACTCTGTTTGCACTCAGATCTCCGATCTTCCCAAAGCCCCCTGTCCCTGACCCAGGTATGATGACGGCTAAAGTCGGTCACAGACATGACAGGACACATTGATACATACAACCATTCAAGGTAAAGGAGGGAGAGGCAAAGCTTCATCCTCCAACACCAAATGTGACCACTGGGTAATGTTTAAACCCTAAACAGTATTGTTGTTGCTCCTGAAAGCTTGAATCACGGCTCAACAGGTATTTGCACCTAAGATTTTGATTCAGGTGTGGCAGGAAAAATAATTACACATCCTGCTGCATGTTGCTCTTGCATAACACCACTGGCAATTTACTGGACACAAATCTATATATTTCAAGTCATATATCATATATTACTCAAACCTTTGCTCTTTCAACTGTGCACTGCTTTTACAAGTCACACGGCAGTAATCTCAATCATCATGCTGCAGACAGAAGACATATAATTACGCTTACAAAGATGTCTGAAGCCAAGACACTTAGCCATATTTCATTTTCTAAGTACCTGTCTTCCATTTGGACCATCCCACAAGAGGACCATAGACTTCATATTGTCTTCAGCAACATACTAGCAACCCCACAACACTCCACCGTGCCTTGTAAACACTGCTGAAGAACAATAAAGTACTCCATTGGACTCATGACCCCCATTGCCACACAATGGCAGAGGACTCATAAACAGGCAGTTATCTTGGAGCTGGGTAACCTCTTAAAGTGTCAGTGGGATGAAGGATGCTATTCAGGCCAGGCTTGTGTCTTTGTGTCCAGCAGTAATTCTAGCGGCGGGGAACCTCCATGTAAGTAAGGAGGGTTTCCGCCATCAGCTAAGACACTCTGGGTATCACCAAAACCAGTGGGAACAGCATGGGAACAGCATGGATCTTTGGACTGGTTGTCTAAAGACCCATCTGAAGGATCCCCAAGTTGAGGTACAGAGTCTAACTTTGATGGTACCATTACTAGACATACTAAGACTATTATATCTGGACTGTTCTCATTATCAATCATTCCTTAAAGATCTTCAAAGGGAAGATCAAAACTCAAAAATGTTCAATACATGTACAGATCATTACATAGCCACCTTGCAAAGAAAGGTGACAACCTATGACGAAATACTGTCAAGTCATGCAAAATACCCACACAGGACCAAGCAGCGCTGTTTGAGAGCAGGGGGAGGGCGAGAACCTCAGAGGGGGAGTGGTAGTGAGGAGCTGCAGCAGGTTTAAAAGGCTCTTGCTCCTTGTGTGACCCATGTAATATCAAAGCCTGCCTCCCCAACCCCAGGCAGCGCTCATTGTAGTGCCAGTGCATATGATAGACCTCCTGGGTCTCTGCAGGACGTATCCAGTCTTTGTGGCTCTCTGGGACACACAAACCAGTGCAAAGTGCAGTCCCAGGCCATCCCTTCTGTATCTTTCCCTTCTCCAAGCTAGCCTGAGGTGACAGAATGCAACACAACCCACGGACCATCCCCCCCACCACTGTGTCTGATTGGGAACTTCTGAGTCTGCTAATTTTGAACTGCAGAGAAAGCTTACACAGCGCTGACTTCATTTGTTAGTGCTTTTGTCTCAAACATTTAGCAGTTGTCAAATTATCTTTGTTTTGTGATATTTTGCAAAATAATTTATTATTATATTTATAATTAATAATAAGGTATTTTATCCAAGCTAAGGTTTGTAAGAAGGTAGTAAAATCCTATAATTTAGTCAACATATATCTAATATTAATTGGCAGAGGAAAGTTTAAACTCTTCTTAGCAGAGATTCACCAATAAGGTTGATTACTTAACCTCTGTAAACACAATATTACTGGATGAACAGTAAGTAAATATTACATTGGAAAGCACAGGTGCATGTTCACATATGCCTGATAACAAAAGATGTAATCTGTGTTAGATCAATTTCAATTCTGAAAGTAAGAATGGACATAACTAAAACCACATGTCATACTGTTTGACTGTTTATCCAGTTGTGACCAACCAACCAATGAACCAAAACAGAATCAATAAAAACTCCCAAAGCAGGGGTTTTTCTTAGATCTGACCCAGCAGTGACCTCTCTCATATAACTGAAGGTGTGGCAATAGTTTAAGCAGGGGGTTACAAGCTTTCTCTATAGACGCGGAATGGGTCATCAGTCCTGTCTGGCCAGAAAAGAGCCAATACTCCAGTGGACAGCTCCTGCTGCTCCAGGTCTGTGCCCAGCCTCGGCAGCTATACTAATGTCCATAAAGGTGAGGGGGGAGGCTTTAAAATTGGTCCTCCTTAAGGCCCAGGAGAGATAAATGAACCTAGGTTACAGTCACTGCAGTCTTCTAATACACCACAGACAATGGGACCCCCTGCCAAGCCAGGGTATAGAGAGGAGAAGTCAGAGGAGCCCCTTATCAAAGGCCTGGGAGATGTAGTAGCAAAGGATTTTAATTGTCCATTAAGCATGCATAATACAGGCCGTGCCCTAGCAACGCAATGAGATGTCCTGCTGGGATATTATTGTCAGGCCAGGGGCTGACACTGAAAAACAGCTGATGCTGTCGGCAGGATGCCAGCAGGACGCCTTGTAAGCAGCCAACTAAGGGCTTGGGGGAGCAAAGTGCCAGCCGCCGCTGACCCTTCCCTTCTGCCTCTCCGGCCCTCCTCCCCTCCTCAACAAGCCCATCACTGACCCCTCCGCCTCTGCAACCTGAGGTCAATGCCTGGTCAGGTGTTCTGGGTAAAAAACCTCAAGCAAACAGACAATCCACAAGTGGGACCAGTTTATCCAAAGGTAAAAGAGCAAGCCAAAGCAAACAGTTTGTTTTCTCTTCAAAGCTCCTCTCGTGTTTTAACACGAGAGGACAACAATAGGCTTTGATTGAGTTTCTCAAATCACAGTTTTATAGGGGTGAGTGATGGCACAGGGGATAATGCTCTGTGAAGCCTATCGTTTTTATGTCATATACACCAGCTAGTATTGACACTAGTCAATACTCAATTACACCAAATGCAAACAACAAGCAGGGGTGAAATGGTCAGCGCAATAGTACTTAGCATTTCCTTGTTTTGGCAGCTCTCTGAACGGAGTCATTAGCAGCCAATGTGGGGGGAGGAAATGTGGAAATTAAGGTGTTATATTGAGGTAATTTGGATGAGTCTGTACCCCTCCCTGACCCTGGCCTGACCCTGGCCTGTCACAGGATTGCTGCCCTTTGTGCCATGCTTCTCCATGCTGACTTTGGAGTGGAGATTGCAGGTACAATGTGGATTGTTCTCAGTGTGTTTTCAAAGATCAGAATAACAATGGCATTTGCTCAGCTCACTCACTCATGCTCATTGATCACTTGTCCTCTCTCCCTCTCCCTCTCTGATCTCATCAACTGTGCTCCTCCTTCAGTATTTCTCAGTGAGAAAAAAAATATACATTATGCTTCATCTGACAATTACTGCCATGGGATTTAAAGGATAAAACAAACAAAAAGAAAGAAAGAAAGGCAGAAAGAAAACAGAGTAAAAATGATACAGAGCTGCACTACAGTGAATGAATTTTGCCAGTTGCAATGCATTTTCTCTGACTATGAATCCATGTTGGTGTCCCATTTGGGGAACAGCACACATGTGTGCTTCTTTATTTTGTTAGTGAATGTGGGAGCATCCTTAAATTTCATCTTGGTATGTGTATATGGTTATCCTTTGACAAGTGCAGCATTTAAAAAAATAATTAAAGTCAATCAATCATCATCAAGTATGGTATGTGCCATATGTGATGCTGCACTGCATGTGAAGTGACGCTACCTGGCATCTTACTAGGAGGCGATGCGCTGGTCTGGGGGTGATGTGGTGAGCTGTGTGACAGCAGAGGGTTGATGCTGTGAGTCGGTGGATTGTAGGCATCCATCGCCAACTTCTGTCTGAAGGCCTCCTCCTTGCGCCGGTTGGCAAACCAGTTATAGACGCGCACTTCGGTGACCAGATTAGAGCCAAGGCCGTGAGCTTTGGAGGGGGAAACTCCTCTCTGAAGACACTCAGCTCTACAAGAGACAGAGGGATATAGTATCAACAATACAAGGGGGGGGAAATGGAGTATATTTAATCATTTTCAGAGGTGGTTACATTCTAAATTTATAAGGAGTGAATTTCTGGCTTGTTTTTTCACCAACCTGTTGCATTCTTCCACCAAGGCTTCCCTCTCCTCCTTGCTGGGGTTCTTCTGCCTTTCGTAGGCCTGGTAGAGGATTTGTTGGGATGCAGGCCCCCATTTGAAACGGTTACGTCTCATTTTCTTGCAGGAGGGTTCAATGCCAGGGTCGTCGCCAGGCTGCCCCATGCCCTGACCAGACGGATTGTACTCTGGGAAAAAAAACACCGGATCCTGATTGCCTTTGTCTGTCATATTGCTGCCAGAATCTTGCACTGCCTGGTTGAACTCTGAAAAATAAGAAGAGGTACATCTGATAAAGCTCAAATCCCTTTTGGATGTATTTTAACTGAAAAACAAAGACACAAAAGACAATACATTGAGAAGTCACCAAGACCGATAATTGTGCTGCTTTCAATCCCTAAACAGTTTCCTATCTTTATTCTGAATTAATCTTCTTCTGGAACAAGATGAACTGCTGTCACAAAAAGGGACAGGACTATGTCCTGCATTGTTTCTCATGAGGGACAAAAAAATAAACACAGAAAATGATGACCATTCTAGCTGAGGTTTGATGTTGTGAGGACAAATGTTATCTGGATATTTATTCAAGAGATGAGAAAATCCAAAATCCTTGTTAAATCACTACAAGGTGGAAACCCCAGCAGAGAGACGTGCTGCTGCCATCACATTACAGTCCAAAGCCAAGCTGTGAGAAACTCAAATATTAACTTACGTCTGAGAATTTCCCGCTGTTTCCTGACATACCAGGTGTAGAGGGCCGCTCGCTTCTGCGTTTTCATGGGCGTGCCTTTGTTGAGGTGCTGGGAGAGGTGAGACTGGTTCAGCCCCGTTATGTCCACCACCTCCCGTTGGGGAATGTTGTGCTGCTGCATGTAACCTTTGATCATGCGGGCAGCACGCCACGGATCCTCACTGGGTTCAGATAAAACACAGGAGAAAACAGCAGTCATTTCACAACTGTGCTGTGTGATACATTTTGCCACATAGGGAAGAAATACAGGGAGAAGCTACCTTTAACACATTTTTATAGAGGCTGGCATAAATTATTTTGATGTACAAGCTTTAGTAAACAGAGTCCCACTAATGTTAGCTGTATGAAGAAAGGGTGTCTTGAGGGAGAAAAAGCATAAATTCACACTGAAAATATAAACAAATAAAAATATAACTGATTTTTGTTGAAACTGGTTGTTGTTAGGGTTAGTCTGTTTACTTTATGACATTTACCCATGCTCTCTATTTATAAATACATTTCTATGGTCTGTAATATAGCCTTTATATAATGATTATACACCCAGCCACTGGTGGACTTATTCAGTCCCTGTGGGCTCCCTGTTTTGCAAGGCCTTGAGTTTAAAGGGGTTGTAAGGATAATAAGTGCCCTCACAGACAACCCGTTTATCATTGTAGCCCACTCAATAGGCTGTAAATATTTTCAAAGGTTAGTTCAAGTGACTTCATTGAGGTTGAGAAACTTGACTTAGCATTTGTCCTCCATTCTTCTGAAATCAGCCTCAAAACAATTAAATTTGTTCTATTTTGCAGAAGACTGCTGCCATCAAAATCTAAACTATGTCCAGTTTGCAATATTGTATGTTAGCTATACATTGTATAAGTTGCCAATTTTTAAACCTGATAGAAAATTCTGAAATTGTATAATAATTACATTAATTGCATTAACTAATTGGAAAAAAGAAAGAAAGGGGGGGAAATCATTTGTTAGGTTTTTTTACATTAAATTTGGTATTTGGCCTATATAAGAGTAAAATCATATGTGCCATAAAACAGACTGCTTGCTATCTTTAAGGTGCAAATCAATTAAATAAAATATGGAGGGCCTATTTATCGAGTTAAGATTTTTAAAATTTGTATTCTTTGCTTGCTCGTCAGAAAAGACAATTTAAGGCCTAAGTTATGGGGCATGACCGCATGTCTTTGAAATACCTGGAAAATATTTTCCTCTGAACTAATTTATGTCGATGAAGAGCAGAATCCAAGGAGATATTTTATTAAATTCCAAAAGGATGGCGCCCTGGATACAGAAATTGTGAGCCCATTTGTAATAGGTAAATAAAAAAAGAAACCACTCAGCTTTAAGCACAAGTCTCCTTCACGTGCAGTTGGCCTAATTTTACCAGCGCGCAAGTGTGATAAAAAAACACGGAGGTAAAATTGACACTTACCCTATAATCACAGATTAGCAGCCCAGACCCACTGACATCGGCAATTATGGCAAATCTACACACGTCTGTTTGTTTTGGAGAATGTCGAGACCTACATCTAAGTCTGTGGGTTAAGTGGGAGATGTTAGTTTATAACTTTTGACAATGAATAACCAGATCTCCATTCACTCTAATCACACGCCACTGTGTATCTTTCAGTTGATGATTTATAGAATAAAATTAATAATAACTTAACTACACGTGGGTTAGTTTTGATATTCTTCCGGTCTTGCTGCTATAGCCTATATTATTAGTTTAACATTGAACTATATTGTTTTAGAGGACACAATTAAAAATAAATGGATTAGACCCAATGTCCCGCTGCGCTTTCTTTCTCTTGATAGATTTACTGAAAAAGTAATGTAGTAAAAAAAAAATCAAAACGGTTTCCTCATAAATAAACACATTATTCTAATTATTGATAATAATAATAATTAATAATAATATAATATAATAAATATAGTTTTAGCCTACATTATTAATATTATTGCTGTTGTTGTTATTGTTGTTGTTGTTGTTGTTATTATTATTATTATTATTATTATTATTACATCGTTGTTGTTTTACTTATTTATTTATTTATTTTGTATGGCTGGTGATATAAGTAGCCTAATTTATTTTTTATTGCAAAGCAAAATGTGCCTTAATCTGTAGGCCTACTTTCTCCTCATGCAGCCCACTGTAGGATTTTTATCGTTGTGAGAGGTGTAGTATAGTTAATAATAAATAGCTCCAGGTTCAGCTGATATTTTGCTAAGGTAAAGAAATAATAATCCATGTGGATAATTAGTAACCAGAATGTGAAAACAAAGCAGTGGCGGGTTATTTCAAACTTGTAAACAAAGAGAGAAAAGACAATTAGGTGTACCCTCTGTATTATTGTGATGATTATTATTATTTTAATTATTTATTTATTTATTTTCATCATTAGGCTAACTTTTAACCGGCCAGAACTTAAAAAAAACGAGTGCGCTTAAAGTGCGCAAAACTAGTGCGCTATAAAGAAATGACCCCATATGGACGCTTCCCATTTTACAATTTTTCCTCATCGATTTAATCAGTTTTCGTCTGTTTTACCTCTCAGTTTCTAACATTAGAAAAAAAACATTATGATGCCTGAAACTCACGCTAACATGCGGTCGACCTCCGCTCTCTGCTCGGCGGCCTCCTGCGTGTTGAGCGACTGGAGCTCCTTCAGGATCGGCGGCGTGTCAAAATCGTCCCCGTCCTCGGAGCCCTCGTCCCCGGACAGTTTGCCCTTGCTGTGCCCGTTGGTGAGCGTGTGAAAGACGGGCTTTGAATCCGAATCGCTCCCGTTCATTTTAGCACTCGGAGGAGCCGGAGACATCTGCAGGTTCTCCAGTTTTACTCCAAAGCCGGCCGGGCTCGGGTCCATATCATCCAGGGCTTGGATCAAAACATCTTTGGTAACTCCTGAGTCCAACAAGGCGCTGAGAAGTTCCTGCTGCAGGGAAGTCAGCTTGGATACCATTTTAGAGAACATTAAAAAAACATATAGGCTTATGTGTGCGTGTGCTGCAATAGAGGGAAGAGGGAGGATAATAAAAAGGGAAATAAAAAGTTCCTGTCTTCCTCTCTGGTCCAGTGTTGAGCAGATTTTTGTCGCTTCTGACACCTGCTCGGAGAAGCCTGTTCACTTCCCTGTTGAGGGGAGGATGGAGCTAATTTGTCATGATGCTTTCCCAGCGCAGGGGAATATAAAACATGGTAATTAGTGGGCCGGCTGATGGGGACCTTTATGCAAATCCTGAGAATAAGGCCCGCTCTGGCTGAGGTAGACATGTGTTTACACTGCAGCACTGTTGCTTTTATTGGCTATCCTTATCAGCAAAACTTTCATGGACTTTGGACCCTGTTGTATATGCCATAAAGACTCTCAAGAAAGAGGAGCGCAACATATTTCCATCGCTATCAAACTCAAAATATTGTAATAGTTTTTTTAAATTTTTTTTATCACTATTAGCTCTTTATTATCACTATTATTATTAATCGTACAGTTGTAGTAGTGGGTTGTAGTAGCATTCTTATTATTGTTCTTAGTGTTAGTAGTTATTATTGTTGCTGTTGTTGTTATCATCATTTCTAAGTTGGTTTCCTTGTCTATAGAATAATGTAAGGAGTTCTAGACAAATAATCTCATGTATGAAGCCTGATAGAAACGCTTCTATTTTAACTTTTAAAAGTCCATAGGAAGAAGTGTAACCTTTCCCATGCCACTATTTTTCTTTACTTTCTCTAAATGACATAAGCGGCCATATAGGAAACAGTGAAAATAAAATAATCCAAAGTAATTCCTTTATCGTTCTTTTCGTTAATCCAGAACTTTTATCCAAGTTTGAGCCACAGGTTTCACACACAGTAAGTAATGATATGACCGTGATACATAACAGGTGAGTTAATCTTTTGATGATCATCATAAGGTGAATACAGACTTGAATAACAACAAAGATTAATGAGGCCAACACTGTCAGGGAAGCCTTAATATATGCTTTTTATCCTCTTGAAGGAATTTATCTTCATATCTTACAGTAGTGTGATATTATTCAGCTACTATAAATTTACATCCTGAGGATTTTTTTAATATCAGCATTCCGCAAATAAAACGACGGTTTTAGTTGAGTTTAGGCGAGTTTACTCGTCACTGCATCCCTGGTTTAGAAGCCAAGCGCCTTCCTGGCTGTTCAAACATATAAGCTTAGACTGACAGAGGGATGTAAAATATTCAAACCAGCAGGTTCAGCAAAATGTTTAGGTGTTTTTTCGTTTCTCTCTGACTGTACAAAGCAAAACAAGCCCAGTCATATAAGGGGAACACTTGTTTGAACGACCCCAAATTAGCCCTAGGTCGCATCTATGCACCTGTAAAATGTCTAGCCAATTATTGGTCAGATGTGTAAACTTCCAGTGTAGTATCAATGTGGTTGATCATTAGTAATAGGCAGGATAGCCCTAAACTTAGGACCTTTATTCATGAGCAATGTGAGACTTTCATAAACATATCTTATATTGTAAAGGAGGGTCAGTAAGGGTGTTATATTTATAACCCCAGTCCTTGCTATAAAAGACTAGAGTAGACTAATAACTAGAACAATATTGTCCACGTATTACACATAATAACTAAAAATGTCCCAGTTGGAATATTAGGCCTATAATGATATCAGGGGATATAAAAAACACCATAAAGTACGATAAGGTTATTATAAATTCACAACTGAGCAGCAGAGACACACATATGCACAAGTCCATATAAGAAAATTCTATGATTATTATGTTTTTTAATAGGGATTTGTTTGGAATTGGATTGCTTAACCTTTCCTTTTAATGAGAAACATCGTGAAACATTTTAGAAGTGCGCCCCATCTAGACAAGTGTGGCGCTCTGGGTGTCATTACACAGATAATGCAGCTCAATCGATCCGCGCGCTCTTATCTCTGCCATTGTTATATGTGTGTGTAAAGTTTCCTTGAGATGCACACCTTACCTGCCCTTCGCACTGGTGTAAAATGCCAACCCGTGTGTGATGTGGGTAACGTTAATAACCGAGTTGAAACAGATAAATTACAGTCTGTCTGCAGGTCTGTCTTCTCAGGTGACAACTTAATGAGTCAATTGTTAGCTTTTTGGACCCAAAGGAACTGATTGAGTTTCTTAATAACAGAATAAATTGGCCATTTGTTGTCTGCCGCTAAACCTTTTCAGACAATAGCAGTTGCATGGGAAAGGAGGATTAATGTAAAAGTTGGATAGTTTTTAAACTCAAGAGGATGTAGGAGTGAGCCTCATATGCTTAAAAGTAACAGATAACCTAATTTAAATGAGTTAGACGATACTGGTGTGTTACTTAATTATAACAATGCAAAATGAGTCACTAGTATTACTCTATTGCCAAATTGAAATGAAAATTCATGAGCCGAAACCCAGAAATATTATGGATTATATTTCAAGAGAGACATTTTATTTATTTAGAGATAACAATGCAAAACACAATATAACAAGTAACATCCAAACAGGTTCCAGTGTTAAAAGGCACACATATGAACACAGTTACAAAGCACAAACACACACACACACACACACACACACACACACACACACACACACACACACACACACACACAACCTCATCTGGTGAGCAATAAAGAGATGAAGGCTTGCACTGGATGAAAAAAAAGTTTTGGATGTATATATCCGGGAACTTTCACATGCTTCCATTTAAATCTGTCATCCATTAACAACAAATAATAACAAACGGCAAAAACAGTTTATCCAGTACAGACCGTGGTGCCTGTTGTGAAAGCGGCCTGTGTACTGGAGCGTGGCGTGGAACACGGACAGCCCATTGCGTTCTCACACAAGTTAGTGACACACAGGGACGGTTGAGCAACAAGGACACGGACCGTCCACCTGCTGTCATCTCAGTCACACCGGCATTGTATTAGCCATATGATTTATGAACAGAGAGATCTTGAGGTTAGATGGGCTTACTGTCTTTCCTCTGGCAGGTTCTGGGGAAGTCATGTGGTGTTTGACTGTTATTATTGAAATGATGAAACTCAGCAGGACCACCAAAGTGTATGCAAATCTCATAGCTAAGCACAGGTGTCCAGTTTTTTTTTCAGTCACCATCCACAGGTGAAAATTTGGCACAGATGGCATAAAACTGCTGCAACAGTACTGACCATTGGAATATTGTCAGAGGTTCTCTTAAAACACTTGAATAGTTTTACACAACAGGTAAACCCGCCACTCTTTTGCCTTGTTTGCCCTCATGCCTTTTTATGTCCTTGGTGCAGTGTTTTTACCATTCAAACGTCAACTGCAAATATGAGATAGTGTGCTGTACTTTGATAAATGTGTCATCTCCCCATTGTTTCTTCACCAGAGACTGGAAGTCATAAGAGTGAATCACTCAGTGTCGTCTGATAAGAGAAGCTTTCAGATAAAATCAGATCATAGCTTAATGTGTGGAATGTAGGAAATCCTGAGGAAAGAGATAATGATTGAGCAACTGAAGACATTAAACCTACAACTTTTATGTAAATATCATAAAACATATATCCCTTTTCATCAAAGAGGCAGACGCAGGCGGGGACAGCGCACCGAGAAGCTGGATCCAGCCAGTCTCGGCCTGTTTTCTGTCATCTCAGAGACTCTGGGAGGTACTGTGAGTACAGGTGATGACCCAAGGGTGGCTTGGCTGCCACTGGTGTCTTCACTGACCTCTCGCAACCTCTCGCTCATCATCCCACCGCCTGGTCGGTGCACAGAGCGGAACATGTGGAAACCGACTGGAAAGGGCAAGGGCTACATGGCATGTGCGTGAGATTCAGGAACCAGCGGCCATGTACCGTTCCATAGACTGAGCTGGACCTTACCCTCGCTTGAACTCTCTAACCGCTCATCTCTCCTTCCAGTGGGGACTCGATGCAGCTGTTTACTGTCACATGTTCCTCTGCGTTTGGCGCATAGGTTCCTGTAAATTCAATGACTTGCCAGACGTTTCAAAATCCTCAATGAATTTAGTCTAGACGTTTTGACTGCTTGTTATGCTTTAACATATCGTCTCAGTAACTTCTCCGGCAATGCCCCAGTTGAGGTGCATGATGGGTAGAGGCTCACGGTTTTGGCACAGGACAAATCAAAGAGAACAACCTTTGAAATAAGAAGTAACAGAAAGGGGTGTTTTGCCTGATTTGGCACAGTTTGCAGTGTCTATGATCTGTGAAGAAAAACGTCACTGTTGACTTAACCCATTATTTTTTCAACCAGGAAGTGTTAGGAAGAAAAAAAACACCCCAAGGGAGAACCTAGATTATAAAAATACTTGATAAGCACAGTGGTGTAAAGTTCCTATTTCCATCTATCCTGGTGAACTACCTGAAGCCCAGATAAAACCTCCGTTAATCATGCTAAATCCCAGGTCTATTTTGTGATAATCAGGCGTCGTTTTCAGGTTGCCCAATGATGTTATCTGTCATAAATCCATCAGTGGTCAAGACTAATTCTGAAAGTGCTTTGATTGCATCACAGTTTCTCCCTTCTGGATGAAGTAGTAGCTTTAATCTCTATCAGAGTGATGGGATTTCATCACTCTTTCCATGAATCACAGGAGGATTTTAGCATGGACAAGCGTACATAAAAAAAAAAGAAACACAAAGAGATAAAGAGAGCATTTTGCTTGCAACTAGCGGGTGCATATGAAGATAAGGAGGAGGAAAGTGATGAAGAACGCCGGTATCCGTCCACTCCTCCCAATTATTAAACATGACCTGTGGATGATCCTGCCCAGGGAGAGCGAGGGAGGCTGTGGCTGCCAGTCTGTAGCCCTCAGGGCCCGTCTCACAGTGTTGGGACAGTGTTGGCTCTGTCAACATGCACTGGAGTAAGGGTGTGTGTGTGTGTGTGTGTTTCTGTGGGCCTTTCTTGAACCAGGCCCAAGACTTGAAAGTCTCTGGGCCATGTTTGCTCTCATGACTGCACTAGGTGTGTGTGTGTGTGTGTGTGTGTGTGTGTGTAGAAACTGAGCTTTTCCTGCTCTTTTCTTTTGTTAAATCATGTCAGATCATAGCAGCTTTGAGGTTAAACTGCTATTCACTGTTTGAGCCACACGAAAAACTGATCCTGTCCC
>OMKZ01033189.1:0-32789 GCA_900302535.1 Neoniphon sammara | reverse complement strand
TTGCATATCAAACACACACGTTCACATCTGCGCGTGGGGGAGGGCGCTCGCTCCGACCTGTAAATACATTCATGTATGCCTCGGATGTTCGCCGCACATCGGCCATTAGCATTATCACTCCGCCTCGTTTTATTTGCCCGCGCCACGTGACGCCAAAGTTTCATTATTGTTTCATTATTGTATCATTGATTTTTGCTTTAATTGACCTGGTAGCATAAATGCCCCCAAACCAAACAATCCATACTCTAAGTGATTCTAATTTGATTTTTGTTTTGTTTTTGTTTTAAACATTAATCTGAATTGGATTGTGAATGCAGTGGAGCGAGGATGATGAATGGTTAGTTTCACTGTCGCTGCCATACAGCAAGGTTAAAAGACTTTCAGCACAGCCTTCCAGCACAGCGGTAGGCCTCAGGCCTGACGCACTGTACAAAGAGGCCGCTTCACTCAAGAGAAAAAGTTATTTAATGACTATGACATTTGCATGTCTATGGCATCATGACTTCACTTCATCTGCACCATAAGGAACATTTCCCACGTGGACAGAAAGATAGAGAACTACTAGGAAGGAAAAATTCATCCCAATACACTTTAACACACTGGAACTCTGATTTTCCCTTAAAATTTCCCTTAAGTAGCTTCAAAGTTGGAAAAAACTTTTTTTCCCTATATTGTATGACTATCACATACGTATTGTGTATCTGCTGGTTGCAGCACTTCAGTGAAACTACATCACACTTAAATCACACATATTGAGTGATATACAAACCCAAGATGCCACTGTTTTATGGCTGCCTGTACCATTACATCAAATAGAAAATATCTAGATGTCTTATGCAGTATTTTATTTACATTTCCCTGTAATTCAACAGGACAAAATTGGTACCTATGGGAACCTTGGAATATCTAGAATTTAAAATAAAGATCTGTAGGTTTGAACAAAGCTTGGCCACCCAGCTTGCATTGGCAAACTCACTAATGGAACAAGCAGAGTTGAAGAATTTAAAAACAGCTATTAGAGATCTATGTTGTATGATGTATGATGTTTGGTGTGTTTTTTTTATGCCCACAGATGACTGGACAAACACAGATGATGTGATTTCCCACTGTGATATTTCAGTGCAGCTACAATGGATGTTGGGGGCAGAGATACAGCATTATCTCTGTGGCTCTCTGCACCTACACACCCACAGCTGAATGCAACAAGTTCATGCCTGTTCCCAGGGCTGTGTTGAAAGGCACTCTGGGAAATGTAGGCAATCATATCCAAAGCAGAAGTATGTTATACCCTATATTTTGGGATATATAATAAAAAATTATCTGTCTGCAAAAGGATAACAAATAGTCAGCTAAATCCCATTACCTTGCAGGCTTTCTGTTCTAATACTATATGTGGCTGCATCCCAACCCCTCCCACTTCAATAACGACCTTTGCCTGCCTTGTCCCGCAGTGACAGTGTGTATCTTTAATGGTGACAGTGTTTTGTTTTCCTGTCTCCGGGGATAGATAATGGGGGAGCACTCCCCCTCTGAGCCGAGCAGGCCAGGAGAGGCTCTGTAAACATGGGGGAATGAAGATTAATCACACACTAGAGATGGTGTTCCCACTTTAATAATCAGTATTGATTACTGTCACCTTACATCTGCACCAACAGCTGCTGCGAGGGGGGCCCGTCGCCGAAGGCTGGTCCACCTCACACTTCCCTTGTTAAATCATTGTGTATTCCGTGGACAATAGCGCGGCTAATGTGGAATATGCCACGATAAAGTTTCATTATTGTTTACTGAACACAAAAACAATACAAGCCTGGCTGGCTTATAGCCCTCCCATCACTCACTGCTCCCCATCCTCAACCCTGTAAACCTAAGTGTTTATTTTATATATTTATGTTAAAATCCATTCAATCTGGGTTCTCCTTCGCCCAATTAACTGAATTCATCATTCATACATCATCATCATCATTAGTAAAAGACTAAATTCAGCTACGTTTCAAAGGCTTGACCCACCTAACTATTGCTCTGAATTACCACAAGGAGAGCAAGTATTCATTTCTGCAAACATGGTATTTAAAGTAAGTCATCTTTTGTCAGCATTTATTAAAATTAAATGAGCACTGTCATAGCTGTCAGGTAAATGACATTGTTGTTCCATTCAGGGAAAGCTAGAGTTTATTTGCCAATATTACATTTTTTTTTTATTGTGGTTACAACTCATATTGCATTTTTAATAAAGGGTATGACACTGGTAGTATTAACCTGTATGAAGAGTCAGGATTGATTATCTGTATGAATGTGTACTTGATCTGACTATGTGGGATCGATTATATTGGTCTGTTGGATTCAAAAGGGGGCGCACTGTGATGGTTCCTCAGTACACTGAAAACGGCGAGCTTAGCAAAAGGTTTTGTCTCTCTTTTACTCTTCCTCCTCTTCCGGTAATAAACCAACGTTGTGATTCCTTTATCGATGTAACAAGTTTCCAATTTCATAAGGTCCATCTAAGGAACAAAAGTAGTTAAACACATTACGTTTGTCAGTGAACCTAATTGAACTTCAAAGTGCCGCCAACTGCTAACGTGCTAGCCAAGCCAGGTGAGTCATACTTCTAATAGCTTGTTCGCACAAACCTTTCCATGTCTGCATCACGTGATGTGTGGCGTCCTCGCGCCCATGGAGTTTATTCTAGGAGACAAGCATTCATTTCCATAGGAAATGTAAAGAGCTTATTAACCTGTAGCAGTAGATATTGATTTTGTCATTATAATACAGTGGTTTAAGTTTAAACAACCGCAGAATTGCGTTGTTAGCTGAATATGTTGAGCAGAATCAGTATTCTTAAATAGATAGAGGCGCATGCGCAGTTGTTTAATGTAATAATTTATTAATTTTATTTGAATGCTAAATGAAAATTGTTTTCTAAAAGACTAAGCAATATTACTTTAATGCTTTATTAAAGCAAAGTTTATAATATAAAAAGTTTATTACTTTGAGGAGAATGCTGCATGAGGAGATCAGCTTATGTGGGAAATACAGCAGGGCTGCTGTCTAGGGTCAAGTGTTGAATATCATGTTTATTATGTTTTTCCTCATTCCTCATTACAGATACTACTGTGAAAGAAAACAGTATCACTTTTCTGAGTCTCTTATTATATTCACTTTCCCTTTAGGTGGTAACATCTGCCGCAAAGAAAATGAAAAGAAATAACTTCATAAGGTAACCACATAGTTTGAATGTCATTTGGTTGTATTTATCTGCGTATGATTAGCCTACAAGGGGCTCCAGGGCAAACATGTGGTCTTTGTGTGGCCAGTGATCAGTGTTCAGGCTTGTGCATGATGCATCTGCCCAGTCAGACATAGATATATTAAAAGTGCTCAATGTGATGATAACCAGGATAGCAGTAAAAGTATGAGAGGATGACTATAAAGCATAATAACAGGATACAGAATGAAAAAATGTCCCTGGTGATAAATACAGCACAGATGAGTGAGGTTTTTAACTAACATCGTGAACAAATTAACTATTTACAGTTTGGCTGTTAGCAATATTGTACAGTAAATTCTATTAATCTATATTTTATCAATAGTTTTTCGCCAAGGCATTGTGCACAGAGATGCACTGAAACCCTATCCAGACCCTGTTATCATTTAAAGGCAGTAGCAAACATAGCTCCATGTGCAACTTGCAAACAGTCAACAATAACAAAATTTTCATTTTTTAAATATTTTTATATCAAAAGCCAATCATTTTAACTCCCTAGAAGGCTTGTATTTCCAGTGGTTACTTGCCAGTGTGTGTACATAAAATACAATAAAAAAAAATTAATTCCACCATTTTTTAAAGTTTTGAACTCTTTTGAGCAGTCCCTCCCTGCATTATGCCCTCGCCCCCTACATCCTGTTTCAACTTGACTTACTTTGAATTACAGAAGTATGAACATTGAAATGCTGATTCCTTGTGACCATGATTTTGCCTGTATCCAGGTCCTGGGTCTGTTGGAGGTGTTCTGTTATGGCTTATCATGTTGAATGCAATGTGTTTTCTAAATAATCGTTGAATCATAAGGAATAATCATAAGGAAGATTTGCCATGAATCTGTTTAGTCGTATTGGCATCTGTATTATAACAAAATGATCATGTGATTTTCATATATCCAAATACAGCCTATTCCAATGTTCTGTGGTTTCTGTTGGTGTTCATGCCCCCTCCTGCACAGTTTTTTTTTTTTTGAACAAATAGTACTAGCCTTTCAGTCAGTCATGGGACATGAGAACAGTTTCCAGTTTCTGGGCA
Organism: Neoniphon sammara; assembly: GCA_900302535.1. Classification (NCBI taxonomy): domain Eukaryota; kingdom Metazoa; phylum Chordata; class Actinopteri; order Holocentriformes; family Holocentridae; genus Neoniphon; species Neoniphon sammara. The sequence continues at coordinate 28,495 of OMKZ01033189.1, read as the reverse complement.
GATGGGCAAACAAATCAAAAATGTATGAAGTCCCGCTGATGTTTATGCATGTGAGAGCAGGATTTACCTCAGCCTTGTGTGTGTGAAATGAACCATATTCGACATGAGATGCAGAATAGAGTGCACACCAAAACAACAATGTTGCCCACTGTTACTGCTACGATGATACAAGCTTGTGGAAATAATATTTAAAAAAAAAAATCTTCAATAATACATGACCTCTGACCTGAGACTGAGGCGTGTTGTTGTGGAGGGGGTTGGCACAGACACAGGGCTCATGGGTAATGAGAAAAGAACAGCGGTGGGGTTTCTCTGAATGAGAACACGCATTGCCGTGACCCCAGGACGGCCTTTCTCCATCTCCAGAGCCCGGGGCAGGAAGGCTGGGAGATTGGGAGCGAGTGGGGACCGTTTGATTGGCATCTGCACCGTGCTGATCTCAGCTCAGACAAGGAAAGTGATGTGGAATACAACCAGTCCGGGTCAGCACAGACAAAGCCTATGTGGAAAGCCCAACCTGGGACATGTTAATCGAAATGCATTATATTTTAACACAAATCAGGCTGTAGGTAAAGAGGGGATCGATTGGAAATTCTTTTGCAAGTTTTACAAGAGAACTCGGTGATTGCAGTGCAGACTGCTACATGAGAACACTTGGCAACATGGTGAACCGTGCTTTGTCTCCGACTTATTGTGCTGGAATGACTACACAATCATGTTGTCATCTGTAAGTACAAGCCTGCGGTCCTGGCCAAAGTCCATTAAAACTGTTCAAAGAGATACACCTCTCAGATAATTATGTGGCAAAACAACAGATCAATAAAAGAGCTTATTTGGAATGCGTTTGAAAGTGTAGTTCATTTGTTGCTCATGCATTTTTAGAAACAACAGGGCGTGGAGAGCAAAGACGTGATGATTGTTGCTGTGCGATGAAGATGGCGATGAACTCTTGTCAGTTTCAGATGCACTCACTCAAAACCCCTCAGTTGGCTCACTCGCGCTTAGAGAACAATACAGATGCATTCACTGCGGTGTCATTTTTGAGAATTTATTTGCGAAAGAACAGCTCTGCTCTTCCTGCTGGGCAGATTGATTAAATTATCCCAACTTGCTGTGAGTTATCAGGATTATTGCTTGGAAGCACCAGACAGCGATAGCTTTATAGAAACAAATAGAAAAAGAAAAACAGTGGCACCACACCGTTGTTACAACAATGGATTATAATGCTTTTGCTTTTGGATGGACATGGAGGTTTGCTTGATGGAATGTAAAACGGAATCGGTCCCTGTGAACACAAAAAGGCAAAGCAGCTCTGAAATAACACGGTCTGCATTTGTTGAAGAAAACCAGGAAGCCTCAGAAAATGATCGAGATAAATGAAAACTCAATAACAGACATTTCCCCGCTGACAGTCCCTGTCTGGTCCTCACAAAAGAACATGTTTTGTTCTAAGGCATTCAATAGATAACTGCCTCTTAGATCCCGTTGTTTGATAAATTAGAAGAAAACAAGCGGAGGTGGTGTCACCATTATAGCTGTTGCTCCTTTCCGCATCCTATTTACTGACGGAGGGAGCAAATAATGATGGGTTACGTCTCCAGAAATATGACTCAACCAGCTATTACTTATATCGGAAATGTATCTCTGATTTCAGGTCAATGCCCCTGACAGCAGTGGCTTGTCTGCTGGGGTTCTGAGGTGCAAAATGCTAGATGATTGCCTTCAAAACTGGGACGTGAGTGGGGAGAGACGGAGAGGGAGGAAATGAGAGAGTAATTGTGTGTCATTTCACTATGCTTATCTCTGTTAATAATCATCCCCGTGTGGATGCATGAAAATGCTCTTCTCAAGTGTCAGAAACATCCATCAACGTGTCTAATGGAGTTCCTGGTCAATGAAATATGCATCTCTTGATTCAGACGTGGTGGAGCGGCTATGCACCTACATGCTTAGAAACATTTGTAATGTCAGGTTTGTGAAAAGGCGTAATCAACAGGCATTAATAATTCATTTCTTTACTTTTTGAATGACAAGAGAGAGACACCTTGATTTTAACAGACAAGGCCTTTTTGAACAAACAGCTGATAAAAGGCAGATCACAGTCAAGGCCATGGGCTGACTTGAAATCCAACCTCTGACACGTTAGTGAGTGATTTTGGTTTGATGATCCATTCATTAAACAGGCGAATTACACTCTTGAACCTGAGATCTTTAGGAATAATAATCAAACCATGATGATAAAAAGTCCCAATGTCCTCTAGCCACTTCAAGAACGTGCTAACCTGTGATGGGCTATACTTTTAAAGAAAAATGAGGATTAGCACTTGTCTCCCTTGCACAAAGGCTCTTTAAAGTAATCCATGTGATAAGTGAGAGTAATCAGATTGTATCACTGGGGTGCAGTAATCCAGTTCGCACCTTCCTTATAATAATTTTAGGCAGGTAATCAGCGATTTGCAATGGATTATGCTTTGAAAGTAACCTTGCCAACCCTGTTAATCTATTACGATTGACCCTCATGTAATTTGTTATTAAACTGGGTGACAATTCATTAGGTGGGTGCTGTGGATCCGGAGTGCTCAACGTGCGGCTATTACAGCCCGTAGCGGAGGGCCCTGACCCTGGAATGGGCCTGCAGTCGGAACGACCAGTAACGCTAATGGAAGCAGAGGACCATGGGGACAAGATGGCTGTCATACTCTCAGCAAAGGGCCTGACCGCCTGAGTTGCAAAATGACAGGTGAGGACAGGACTCTTGTAATTATTTAGCGCGGACAAAGACTGGGAGATTAAGAATGACCAGAGGGAATGAGGATCAGACGAGAAACGGGCACAGAATCAGTGTATATCAGTGTGTTAGTGATATGACTTTGCCTGGTGTGGAGTGTGGCTCGGAAAGGCTTGCAGTATGTGCATAGTTGTCTTATGCTAGAGGGCTTTATTAATGGCCTGGCTTGTCTTTTTGCTTTGGGGTACAGTATGGGGAAACAGAGTGATAGGTTATTTAAAGGGACTTTCAGCATAATAGCCTCAGGCCCTAGAAGCCAAGATGAGTGATGCAATTACATGTTTTATAGTCCAGTGAGATTAAGGCATTACACCACCCAATGTGTGATGATTTATGTTTAACTATACAATTATTGCACAAAGAAGTAAGTCATCGGTTTCAGTGTGGATAACAGTCTTTATTTTCAGAAAAACAGCTTAAATGTTCATTTTTTTCTGTGTTTTTGTAGCTGGAGAACTTCTCAGTGCCGTATTTCACTCCTTAAAATGAAGTGAGATCACTGTTTGGAGGATAGAATCCAGGGTTTCCAGTGATGAATTGCATTTTCTGTTGCCTCCCACTGTTAACTGGGGGACATGTAGAAATCAATAAACATAGGAATGTTGATTTGGAGGATTAGAGCCGCCAAGGTGTGTAATTCCGGAGCGGTTCCCACCGGTTTAACTATGTGTTATTATCATCATTATGCAGTTTGATTTATTGATAGGGTTAGAAATCCCCTCAGATGGAAGATGTATGTAACCACAGATAGGCAAGGACACAGACACACACACACATGCATACACACACACAGCCGTTTTCTCGCAGGATCAAGCCTTCTTTCAATGAGGGAGGAAGGGGTGTGATTCTAGGATCGTCGACCAATCACAGCAGCTACTGAGCCTGTTGGTTTTCCAAATGTGTGTCTCCTGAGTGGAATATAGATGATATCCTTGGCATCCTTATTCCAAAGAGATTACTGTGTCAGTGGTAAGGAGCCCCACTGAGGTAGACGGCCGCAAAGGATATGACTCTGTGATAGCTAGGCATTCATCATTTAATACATCTGGGTACAATTCAACCAAAATAAACATTGTACATACATCTAATTATTTGTAGAGTTAAATTATGGAGAATAATTGTCTTGCTGGCTAAGGTTAGCAAGTGAACCAGCAAGCATAGCTTTTAGCAGTGTGTGTGTGTGTGTGTGTGAGAATGATTGAATGTGAGGCAAATGTCATAAAGTGTTTTGAGCGGTCAGTAGACTAGAAAAAGTGCTGTATAAATACAATCCATTTAGCATCAGAGCCTTCATACACAGATTACCTTCTTAGCCAACAGTGTACTCTATTCTAAAATGCTAATGTGTTTTCTCACTATGAAAATAGTTATATATTAGCCATATATTGCTATATATAATTTATATTGCATATACCATTCCATGCATAGTAAAGCAAACAGAGAAGTATGAAAGTCATAAAAAGAGAATTAGTCTATGTAAAATTTAAATTACAAGTAAGGTGTGAAGTAAAATTTTCTCAATAATATGACATTTACTTACATTTATTAATAACACATTGCCCAGTAAAGAAATTATATTAATATTATTATTTTACAGCATGACTTTTACCACACTGTGATGAATTTTGCGTTTAGCGTTCAGGAGTTACATGCCATACTTCTTGTAGCCCTGAATTTAATTGAATTTAAACTCTTGAAGACCGTGGCAGCATGTTAAAGATGAAAACTACTCACCAGCTAGAACATAAACTAGAGAGAACGAGATGCGCGACTATCAAAGGAGCAGTGAGAGAGCAAACATCAAGAAATCTGACTTCAGTCATATTGCTGATGGCAGCAGTTACTGACACAAGTTTAGTTTCCACCAAAGTTTAATTATACTCGAGCAGGCACCCGTTGGGAGAGACATGTCACACCACCTCAGGGGGTGTCGAATCTCACAGGTTAAACATAGAGCGAGAAGCGTGGGCCGTCACTCCACCTGCTATTCTCCATTACACTCAGTAGACTGTATGAGACTGAGAGAGACTGAGGGGGACAGGCAGAGACACAAAACAGACGCAAACAGGCAGCAAAGCAAGTGGACAGACACAAAAACACACTTACAGACAGGTGAAGACTCTCAGTAACCCACTCACACGCACAGAGGAAAGATTTGCCTGGAAACTGGCTGAGAGTTGCCTCCATCCACCTTCATTTCGCCCCAGGATTCTCAGGGATTAGTGTTTGGTGATGGGATGGCAGGGAAGTAATGTGTGAGACGCCACAAGCCCCCGAGGGCTGTGATGACCACGGCATCTAGTATAAGATGGGGGATGGGGTGGGGGGTGTGTGTAACAGAATAAGATAGTTAAGTATGCTTCTATCCCACTGTCAAGCAAATTTTACGCCAACTTTTGAAATGTCGCACAAAATAAAGTGTGAAAAAACGTCCAAAAATTGAAAGTCTAAAAAAAGAAATGTAGCATTACTGGGCAAGTTGCTATCGTTCTTTGCTGTCAGCTGATGTGGGCAAGATGAAAACAAAGAAAGGCGCTCGACAGCATTCTAGTGCACTAACTAATGGCCGTACAACCACGATGGAGCCTTAATGCATGGGCGTGACAGTGGGTATGACATTTCTTGCCATGAGCCAAATATGCCAAGCCTACATAATTATTTACCCAACAGAAGTCTCTCTATTTCAATTTCAGAGAATTTTTTTTTTGTCAACAAACACTTTTCCACCTCAAGTGAACTTAACTTTTGCGTCATTTTATTAAAGTTGAGCATTTTGATTCAGCTTTTTCCGATGCCGTGCATCATTTGCAGAACAATATTTGGATGGGAACTATGAGAGCAATAAGGTTTTATTTTTTAACTTTAAACATTTACTCAGGTGGGTTTGAGCAGGTGAGAGCAATGCCATTCAGACTCCAAATAACCACACCCAGATGCCAGAAAATGTGAGTTGCAGCTCTCTTGGAAGACGACCCCAAAAAGCAAAGTTTTATGGGTATAAGGAGACAAGTTGACATCTGATAGCCAGCAGTTCTCATGCTTGGAAAGCCTAGCATAACAAATGAGCTGCGAGCACAACCGCAGCCTGGATTGATATTCATTTTCTTCAACTATTTCTTCATGTGTTTCCTGGTAGAAAGACCAGAAAGGCTAAATATGGCAAAGCATCCATCATGTGTAGTAAAAGTTCGAGGGACTCAACCGCACGGACTCCCACAGCGTCTCTCAGGCTTGGTCCCAAGACTCAGCCGAGGTGGTGGGAACGTCTTTGCCAGTGATGCTGAGCCCCACTTTGTCCAGACTAGGAGGCGTGCGGAGGGCTTAAGGCTAGCTGCTGCCACTAAGCTTCCACCACTGTTGATCTGTCTAAGCACAGCAAGACAGCCACACAGAGAGAGAGAGAGAGAAGGAGAGGGAGTGAGGGAAAGAGAGACAGAAGGGGGCGAGGGGGTGACGAAGGATTAGGGAGATGGATTTGGATGCTGCTGAAGGGTAGCCAAACGGTGAGAATTAAGGGAAAACAGTAAGCAGTAAGGCTTATCAAGGCAAGTGAGATTTATCAAGGCCTGAAAACAGTCTTCTCCTGGAAGGGCTGGGCAGCAAAGCCTCTGAAGCCCAGTGTGCTTCCCTCCAATGTTTAGCCTCCCACCAAAAGCAATATTCCTCCCCACTGTAATGGTCACTTTTTTAGCCTGCATTTCTGTTCTTTTTCCCCCTCTCTTGTTTATGCGAAATCTGCCCAATTAAAGCCATGACTGGTTGAATAAGCAATTGGAGCTACAGGAGGAATGTTTACCTCCGTTAGATTTGAGTTTCCATTTCAGAGGAAGTAAACGGAGGCACAGTATAAGAGCGTGAATGATTTTTTTCCTTCCCTGCAGCTATGCGTTATGAAGGTACAGGCTAAAGCATACACACACTCCCAGGGGGGCTGGCGTCAGTGTTAAAACCTGCCTCAAGTGCCGTCTCACTCAGATTGGCTCCATCTCTGATGTGCCCCACAGGCTAAAGCCAGGAGAAAAATAATAATATAACTATGATTAAATAATCACATCTGCCTACAGAGGGATTCATGTTGGGATGTGGAGTTATGTGAGTTGCAGTTGGAAGTCTGATTACAGATTTTAGCACGTTCGCATCAACAAATCTCGTATTAGAAAACATGCCTCTGGATCTGCACTTGCACACACACACATACACACACACACACACACACACACGCAGAATAGACAGGTCAAGATGCAAACACAACCATTTCAAAAACAGGCTTCTTTCATTTGTGCTCAAATTGACAGCTCTCTTGGGCACTTCAAAAGAATAAATTTTCACTTGTGCTGAATTTCCAGACATCGCTGTCAGGCACTGGGTATTAGTGTCAGGACAGCACGATGCGGAACACTGACCCATTCTTTTCTTTGACATAACAAAACAGCATTGTGGGATCTCTAACATGCCGGATTTGTTTCATTTTAATATTTAGCGCATTCCCTCGCCTTCTTGTCTGTCTGATGTCAAAAAAGGAACTTCTTCCATAATTCAGCCTGCTGTATCTGTTAAATCGCCCGTGACAGTTGCTTGTTTGCCATTCACTCTGTGATACCACCTCAGCAAATGGATCGTTTTTACAAGTCGAGATGGAGTGAAGGGATTCTCTGGTGGTCTAGGTGAGAGGATTCATGGTTATGCAGCGAAATGCAGTAAAAATCTCCCGCAGTGAACAACTTTGTTTATACACTTGTGCCAAATGGACTCCTTGCTGTTAAAGTAGCAGCGTATGTCAAGTTCATTGCTAATTTACATGCCTCAATTGTTTCTTTCCACCACTAGTAAAATAAGGATGTGCAAGGCATTGCTTACTGCATTGTGTTTTGTATTACAGAAGCACAAAAAATATCAAAGTAAAGTAAGGGGAATTCGAGGATATTTGAATATTTGCCTTATTAAGGCCAGCTACTAACTTAGACCAACATGAAACTGAGTTGTCTCCTACACACTAGCATGTCTTTTTCAAAGAGTTTTTATTTTCACCTCGGCTTTTTACCAAACAAAGAGTGTTAATACCCAGAGGCAAGCAGCAGAATAATTTGCGCTAGTAAGATGAAAAAGGTGTCAGGGAATTAATTACAGTATTAAAGGTGCAGATAGCAACAGTCTCAGTGCCTCTGAGAGAAGAAAACGAAAAGGAGAGACAGAGAAGGAGAAAGAAAGGAAGAGAGATCGGTGTGTCGGAAGTTATCTCTACCCTGCAGCGTAATGGGAATGTTAAACACCACTAAACACTTCAAAGTGTGATTCGGTACTTGGAGAAGTGCTCGGTGGAATGACCTCTGCTTCACGTCTGGTTGTTAGCGCGGTAATAGATCAGCTCCTCTCTGCGGCTCTTTCGGTTCCACCTTCACCAGATGTTGTGGAGTTTTTAATCCTTTTTTTTTTTTTATCCTCCATGTGTGAAGGTACGCAGGAAGCCGACGTCCTTTCTTCTCCAGCTGATTGCTGGGCCATCATTACTTTGACTGAGGGTGACAGTAGCTGTCATGGCTGTCAAACTACTCGGCCTGAAGCATATCAAACCGCAGGTTATAGAGTGACTGGTGACGTGCTCAATCAGCCATTAAAGAGAAATCACTGTCAGAGGTGTACAGCTGACAATCACTCCTCAGCAAGGTGTTGGGGGGAGGGGTCGTTCTCAGGTCCAATTGGACTCAAGGTGATCGCAGAGAATGTTTGTGGTAGTGTTGTAACAGTTTTAGCCATTTATTAAATATCTGCTATTAGCTAGTAATGATGGATGATGGAGAACATCTTCTGACCAAAGCTACTTAACAGCTGTTTTGTGCAGAACAGCAGTCATATGTTTTCATGCACTGTGCAATTTCAGAACCTCAGAACCTCAATTTTTGAAATTGAGTGCTTTGTGGAGACTTTTGGAAAATGTCACGTCTCTCCAAAGTTTGTTGCCAGAATCTGTGCCGGACTCAAGCTCCTCCTGCTGATTCCTCTACCGTTTAAAAGAAGCAATCTCCCCTCCTATTCCTGCAAATTCACATCGGCGGAATCACGGAAGCGAGTGAGCGCGACTGCCGAGGCAAGGTGGTGGCACTAAGCTGAAAAGGCCACGTTCTGAATCAAAAAAGAGAACATGATAAGAAACGTAACCAAACACGGATCAATATAGCAAGACTTATCCTTAGCTCCCTTTAGCGGTTGGTTTGGCTCGCAGGCACAGAGCTTAGCAAAGTTTGTCCTAGGCTGACCTTTGAACTGCAGTGACACTTTTAGAGCAGAGAGAAACAGTGAGGGAAGGAGAGAGGAGTGGCTTTGCAAAGAGTTTACATACAAACTTGTTGCTGCTCTTGATACCATCTAATGATCGGATAAAATCAGTGGTATGCAGTTAATATCATTACACTGGCTGGAAACATTATCAAGAGAAAATTCTTGTACATATAATTCTAGACTGAGCAGAAAATTCTAGGAAAATGATGTGTTGATGGCAAAGATGGCAACTTAGCAATTCTGTTGCTAGATTTAGCAACATTTTAGACTACCCTGGCAACTTTTTTTCCCCAAAAGCATCTAGCAACTTTTAAAATTTATTTTGAACTTTTAGCAACTTTTGAGAAGTGACTCAAACACTAAAGTGCACACATTTTCCCTTTAAATTACACAAAAACATCATAAATGTGTTGCGTTTGTATAACTTCATATTACTTTTACAAATAAAAATATGGGATAATAAACAAACAAATCTGAACTAACAAATTTCAAATCATATTTTTCGCTGAGAGGGATGGTCAGTTTGAGTAACGTCATTGTATATTTTATGTAATGATGCAGTTTTATGTCACTGCGAAACTGCGTCATCAAGCAATGACATCACAGCCTCATTTAGCAACTTTAAAGCAACAAATCAACCTGTCTGTAGCAACTTTTCCTGAAGGTTAGTTGACAACATTGGGTTGATGGATGCATGGGTTACCTGAAAAGCCTGCAACTTGGGCTCTCAGTCAAATGAAGGGTCAAGATGTACTGGGGTCTAACAAAATACTATTTATCTGTTAGCATAGAATCATGATTTTGAAGAAAACCATGTTGTTTACAAAGGAAAACCCTACTGGTCATCTCAAAGACCCACTCAGTTTAAAATCATGGTTTTAATGTGTTTTGCCAGATAATCCGTTACTATACTGATGTATTCTGTGTGCTGCACTTGTCACAGAGCATCGTTTTTGCTTCATGGCCGTCAAAATGCCACTTCCCTGAGCAGTCTCTGCCATCTGCCATCACCCTCAAAAACAACTGAGCTGTATCATCTGTTAGGCTATAGCTGCTCTTGTTTCTTCAGATAGTTATGACACCCTGTTTCACATCTACAAATATTTTATTGTTCAAATACTCATATGTCACAATTTCATTTCCATACATGATGCACATTATTGTTTGCACTTGTGTACATGTATATTGCTTGTCTTTTACATAATCCGTATATTGCTTTAATATGTATTGTGTGTATATTGTCACTTGGGAGTCACTAACAGCTGCAACCAAATTCCTGATGTGTGTTAACATACTTGGCCAATAAATCTGATTCTGAGGAATTAGTGAGTAGGGAAAATTAACCAGAAATACTATATTATTATATTGAATATTTGCAGGAGATATTGGCAGCTTTGATACAAAAATATCAGACTTTCAGAAAAAGAGTATCAGACTTCAAATGACTTGAAGTCTGAGATCTATTTTTATTTCCACTGCAATCCTGGTTTGGAAGCAGTAAACTTTTTTTCATAGCCACTCCGAGAAAGTTCTACATTGATGGAGAAGTGAACAGTTTGGGGTCACACGTCGTGCCAAACCAATGCACACAGCACTGATGTAAGAGACAGAAACAGCCCGGAGAGAAATACCTTCAAATGCCAAGAACTGTAGTCAGAGATTGAGTCCAGATCTGTCCACAGTGGAATATTGTAGTTATCCTGTAACACTGCACACACAGGGCAGTGCTCCCCATAAAACATCAAGTGATGCTCTCCGTGTAACCCCTGACTTCCCTGATCGGTCAAGTGTAAACCTGCCGAGAGTGGGCCTTTGAAACTGGGGGTTTGCTGTTTCAGTTAAGGCCGGCCACGGTGGAATGTGTCCCGACATGAAAGGAGCTCAGGGGGGAAGCAGGTGGAGTGTCACATAAGTTGTTGCCATGCCAATGCTAAGTCAGACACACTGAGGAGAGGCTGTAATGAGGAAAACAAAAGGGTGGTGAGTCAGGATAAAATAGAGCGTGCACCCTGAGGGCTCAAGCTGGAGGAAGGGGAGGAAGAAAGGGAGAGAAACATCAGGAGATTTCTGTCAAACCCCCAGTGAAACTCTTAAAAGTTCATTCCAGGGGGTAACAACAGGCCGGGCTGATGGAAGAATGATGAGGCATACGGGAAGGATGCAGGTGGGAAGACAGGGAAAAGCGACCAACCTTAATCCCATAAACTTTCTCCTTTAGGAAGCACTTTTTTAATTCCAGACTCATCCTTCCCTGGGGAGGGACCGTTATCAGCTGATGCTTTCTTCCTTCCCCTGCCCCTGTTTTTCTCTCCCCTCCCTGCGATGCATCTGCCAGGTGTGATAAGGCTGACAAACGTTACCTTTACAGGGCTATTAAAACCATTTCCCCCCGCAGTTTTGAAATGATTATCGCCTTAGGCCCACGGTTACAGGTTAGCTGATAGCTCACCTCCATCTGCCCATATCTGGGTGACTCTTTGAGGCTTAGGGCTGGCTGGGTGGTTGAAGATTATGTGCGTCGCTTAAACCGATTGAATACCAAGGAAAAAACGGCAAAGGTGGGAGGGAGGAGAGGAAAAAAGAGAGGGAAGAAATGAAAAGAGCAGGAGTCCTGACATCCACAATGCTGTGGCGGATGATAAGGGATACAGTGACAGCTCTTCCTCCCTCTGTCTGGGGCTTGGGCCGACGTTATGTGGGCCACATTGTCACGTAAAGGGCAGTTTCAGTCTGTCTTGACAGAGGCGGGTGATCTTTTAGGCTTTCAAGACTATTCTGCCTTGCTTTAAGATGTCTCCTTTATTTGTTATAAGGTGGTTATGATATAGTATTTCTGATTGAAGCCTAAGATATCAATCTTGATTCTTAGCAGCTTAGACCGTGATTGTGATGACTAGATTTTCTATGCGGAATGGATTCAGATTCCTCAAAAGACTAAATTTTAGCATTTGAGGAGGCGTCTCATTTACACACACTCAGAAACTGCTTACTGTACACATTTGTTAGCCGCTGAGGCAGCTACAGTATCTATCCTCCAGAGTGGATGATTCCTCCTCGCCAGCAGCGTCTCTCCAAATCCTCTCAAGCATCATGCCTGCTTCATAGAGATATCAGCACCAACACCAGCCACCGTTGGCTTCCTCCCATTACCTACTCTTCACTTATCTGTCTGTGGCCGAGTGATGGTCTCCTTCATTTCCTCCCGCCTCCCGCCGCCCACTGCGCTGTTTCATCTATTGGCAGTCCACTGGGCCCTTTGTTATTTTCAGTTGTTATTTTTTATTAGGATGTCACCCTTTTCTAATACATTTAAAATAATAATGCTTAATAAAGACAATGGCAATTCACTAATTCTGCAATCAGCAGTCACGCGACAGTGCTTCAAGTTATTGCCATGGAGTTGAAGTGTTCATTAGCTTGGTTAGCTCTGTTCTAGCCACTCTGAAACCTTCCTAACAGAATAATCTGACAGTTGAAGCACTTAATTCAGGTAGCAACGAATATATAACAACATTAATTTAATTGCACTCAGAGATTTTTTCTCTCTAATTGACCTTGCCCTCTTTAGAGGCATAATTACTAAGGAAGTCACTTTTGCTCACAGCAGCCAGACACAATCCTGTAAGGTCACTAACCTCGCAATCTGCATAAAGAATTAAACAGGTGATAAAGCAGGGCTTACAACTGCCTGATGACGAATTATCAGCCAGTAGGACCTGCAAATTCATTTTTAATGTAAACCCTGATAACAAGCCATGTGGGAACCAGTAAGTATGTGGTTAATAAGACCAACAGGGAGGCATAAAGGTTACAGGAATAAAAAAAATGTCTGCCTTTTGTCTAGGTGTGTTCACTCACACACATTATGCCAAATACAAACCTGTGAGAGCTGAAGCTGACATGAGTTAAGGATGCATGTTTTTTATGGTGGCTGGTAAATGCCAAAATCACTTGTTACTTTGGCATTTGAGACTAGAATAATCACTCCTTAGGGAGCAGGTAATTTGCCTTTATAGAGGCATTGCTTTATGATCCCTTTCTTAAGACCCTAGTTGTCATTTTAAAATTAAAACATTAAAAAATGCCCAGCAATCATATGCCATTGAACTAGACATAAATCAAGACGACGGTTGCTTTCTTAGCCCTCTAAAGAGAATTATTTGTCACTGGAGATGTCCAGCGCTGTTTCCCCTGACCTTGCAGCAGGCGCTGACTTGTTATTCTATACAATAACAGCTCCTCAAAATAACAAAGCACCTTTGACTGGAGGAGCTCCTTTAACCAGAGCCTCTACCCAGCGGTTCACCGGAGGTGATTGGAACTGCTCAGCCATGCAGTCGAGAGCCTGCCGAGAGCTTTTCACCCCAGCGTTTAATGAGCTATGTTCAGGTCCACTCCACATCCATCTCAGTCCATTATTGGCTCCAAAAAGCTTTCAAAATGCCGTTTGAGCAGTCAGTCTACTTAACCAATAGCCTATTCATGAGAGTGCCAACGCTCCTTCTCAAACAGGGCCGTTTGAATTGTGCTTTCAGTTTAAAACAATGGAAAAAAAAACGATGACTTGGCAGGAGGACTTGATTGATTACTGAAATCCTAAGAAATCACTGACCACCATCACTGAATGTCGAGGTTGGTGTTCCCGTCACAAGCCAAAATGCACCCCGGCCTCTGTATATTCTATATGTTATTTCCTCCCCTCACTTGTGAAGAATGACCTATGAAGGAACATGTAGGGAAATGACCTATGAAGCCAGTAATATGTGGCTGTCATAAATTCAGCGGCGTTCTTATTGTCATTCTCAGCACCCCAGTTTTCAGTCAGACATGTTTTTTATTGAGGGAACACACACTGAATCAGTAACATGTTCTCAGGATTAATTGGAGGCCTCATAGGTGTTTTAAAGCATCCGTTCTCCTGCGTCGGAGCCCCCAGGGGTGTTGTTTTCTCTGCCATGGTGTTATGAGGAAATTTCTGGTAATGAAAAAAACAACAATGCGAACCTAGCCTGCAGTGTTGCGCTGGCTCCCCAGGGAGATAGGAACATCTTATGAGTGAGGCCTTTCAATAATGGAGTTCACTATTAATCATCTCCCTCACATGTCCGCTTTGTGTTTTCTTTCTCTTTCAATGAGTTGCCGTTCTTGTCAGCCAGAACAAACCTCTGCCGCTACCATTCAAGTAATTCCCTTCCTTCCTCCCTCATAATAAGAGATTATTGGCAAATGTATCTCTGCCCTGACTGTGAATGCCTTGAATACATGGACTCCATCAACAATTAAACACCAGCATGGCACAAAATGGTTTCGTAGCCGAGCGCTGATGCTTTCCTTGATACAGTAATTTCATTTCAAGGAACAGCCGCAATTAGATTTGGAAGACAGTTTTAATGAAAATGGAGTGAATCGATGGCCTGGCCAAATGCTGTCTCTGAATCAGTCAGCTTATTGTCCAGAGTCCAATTGCATGTGTCTTCATAGGCATGACACTAAACCTCACGTTTCCAAAGAAACCACGTCAAAGAGCGTAAAGAGCATTAAGTGAAGTGATGATTGTTCGTCACAGAGCTGTTTGCATAAAAACTGGATCACAAAGCTGAAATTCATGTAAAATAACCATTAACACTGCACCCTAAAAGAAGTATAAAAAACAGCCGTTGTGTACAAGGATTTTATCTAGCAAAAACCATCCTGGTAACACCTGGGTAACAGCTTTATTGTTGATTAGCATCTAGTTTTATTGTTCACATGATATCAGAGTGAATATTAGACCTTGTTTGTTTGGAGATAAAAAAGGAATGGCTATATCTACCAGAAGATAGGACACAATTCATTATAACTTATCACCATATTTGACATGGATTCTGGTTAATAAAACTGTTAATAAAATTTTAGCTAGCTCGCTCAAACTTTTAATCTAAAAGTAAGTCATTGTGTGATTGGCTTTGTGTGAGTGTCTGTCGCAAAAGCCCAGGCCAGAGGTTGTGGCTGGTTATGACACTGTGCAGTTGTAGGTTGTATGCGGGTGTGCCAGCGAGTCCTGGTCATCATCATTTATTTACATTGTTTACTCTCGATGTTCCCTGGAGAGGCCGGGCCATAGTCAGATCATGGCGTCTACTGTTACCTCATGTATGCCTTGTTGCCCTTTACAAGCAGACATGGCTGCACCACAGCAGCTCACATTGCTGTTATCTCACGTTAACAAGGGTGCATACAGAGTGCACATGAATTCTGTAACACTGCTCAAATTGGAATATGTTGGGGACTACTACATGGGAATTATTGTTTTTGTAAAGTACAATATCATAATCACACACGGGTTGCACAGGATATTGTGCCTTTGGAAACTCAAACTCCGTTGTTGATTTGCCAAATCAAAGCGAAGCGTATCTGGATAAGCCAAATGTGTGCTTGTACTGCCAAAAGCTGAATGTTGTGCTATCACATTTAAGAGGTTACCACCAGAGATGCAGCAGTTTCGCATATGTTCCTTATGTGTACAGTGCGTGCCAGCAGCTAATCGTGCTATTTCCTGTAATTCCAATCCGCTGGTGAGCAGATGACAGATGCCCAAACAGCAGACTTTTCTAAAGAGCGAAAAGAAGGAACATATAATATTCTAGACACCGGTGATGAAGAGCACATTTTCATAAAGGTTGATCTTGGGAGGAGGACCCAACATCAAAGGCATGTCTTAATATTTTTAAGAGTTATGAATCTGAGGATTTCACAGTCCTTCATGGCGTCTGAACAGTCGTACCTGGTCAATGTCCAAAAAACTGGATTTCATCAGATGTGGTGGAGGTAATTTTGGTCCTATGGTGTTGCCTGTCTCTTCAAAAGGGCATGACGGCTTCCTCAGGGAGGGGCGTTTGAGCTGATGGCCTCTGGGTGCTGCTTCAGAGGGCCTCATCTCAAGAGAAACAGCAGTTCATGTATCCCCTCTGCAATTAGATTCCCAAATTTAACATAAAATGATGTAACGTCTTGATGCCTGTATAAATACCGATGAGCAACTTCATTTGGTTTTATCAGCTGATGTTGGTCTGCGCTGGTATGTGTTGTGGCTATGTGTTCTGTGTTAAACTGTGCTTCTATATTACATGTTTTTATTGTAAACCCAGTCTGCCTGGCAAATTCTCTTTATGAGAAAAAAAAAGTTTGTATTGAATTGTGTTGTTTCAGATGCCACCATCAGAAGCTAAATGTTTGTTACTCAGTGGCTGAGCAACTTGAAAAGACCTATGGCAACTTGAATAGGCCCATCCAGGCTAAGGTCTATTCAGATCATATTTCCTAATTATCCCTACATACTCCAGACTACACAGTGCTAATCAGTCAGAGTGTTCAGGGCATGAAAGAGGAGAGAAAAGAGCATGCTGGATAATGCTCACTCTCTTAACCAAAGGGTTATTCTCAGCTGTTGTTGCCTTGGTGAGCCAGCCCCCGCTGTGAGCAAAAAGCATGCTACATTATCAGTTCACCAGGCTTTGAGAAGCAGCAAGATCACAGAGCTCAATGGGCTAACTTCTTAGCATACAGATGGCAGTGGCAGGGACCCAGTGGAAATAACAGTAAATAAAATTCTCTGAAATTCTCTCTAAGGATGCGACAAAAGAAAATGGGGCTACCTTGCCACCTGCAACGTCTGGCACCTCTCTCTCTTCTCTGCCAATTAAAAGGCCGAAAAAAGTAGCCAAGCCTCCAGGCTTGGTTTTGCATAATAACATTTGCATAAAATGAGACCATCTGTTTTGAAACCTTTAATTTTTGACTGTGACTTTAATGTGTTAATGCTGTGAGCTCTGATTTGCCACGCCATTGATTTTCTTGTGGGCAAGGCTACTGAACAAAAAAAAATAAAAGAGGTCTGGATCCCTATTAAATAAAATACAGCCAAAGCCACAGCTTTCTTTGCAACAACATGACAGCTTGGCACATGATGTTAATAAGACGGTGACCTGATTACTTTAATTATGCAAATTTTTGTGTGTCAATATTGGCTCTGACAAAATGACATATAAGTCAAGGTATTTTTTTTTTCCAAATTGGCCTCCTGTGGTTGAATCTACAGAATGACTGACTGTTAAAATCATGATTGAATGGCAGCATTCAAGCCAGTTTAATAACTACAGTATTACATCATCATATTGTCACTTTCCAAACAGTGACTCTGCTTTGGCATTGGTCTCTGTGTACATTGTGTTGGTGCTGACTGTATTTGTTGTCTCTGCCTTGGAGTGGATCCACACATTCGCCCCGCTCAGCCTGCCTCTGACAGAGGTTCTGCTCTCTCCGGTGCCCTTGTCTTGGCACTGGGGGCGTGCGCTTGGTACCAGCCAGCATGCCACTGGTGCAGAAGGGATGATGGATTAACAGCAAATGAGAAATTAAACAAACAACAGAGCGTGAGCACTTCCAGAGGGGCTCAGTGGGAGCTGATGACCACTCAGCAGAGGTCTGCCGCCATGCGTGTCTCTGGAACTGCCAGCGCTGTGTCTAAATGTGCCTCAGAGGGATCCTCAACAGATGGTGGACATGTGGGCTGACTCTGCCATGGAATCTTCCCTGATTTCTCGATATATGCACCCTCATGTGCAAATCCTCTTTTTTAAGAGTAAAGACCCCAGCTTCCCTTGTCATGAGCTCAGCGTATTCATGACACATAACTCGAGCGCTGTTTCTGATGAATTATCTCCAGGCTTTTGGTATTCACTTGGCTCTGGCAGCAAACCTATGCCAGCAAACCTATGCCAGTGACCTTTGCGAGCCATCACGAACTTCACCTTAGTTTGTCATTACTGTACATCCTGCAGCAGGTCGCTGGGTTGATTAGAGAGGTTTCCCTAATTACGACAAGATCTCGAGCGCCTGTCTTGTGGTTTGCAGGAGAAGGACGGGGGACTATCTTCTTCTCTGAGCCAATCAGGATGACAGCCTCTTTGGTTACTTTTAGACCACAAAGCCTGTTTTGAGACTTAACTTTACATTTTTTCATCACAACAAAGGCTCAAGTTAAGCTCTCTGCTCAAGAAGAGGCATGATATCAAATAGCTGGCGGTTGTCATCACCACATTTCAAGATTTGCAATCAGTGGTCCTTTATCCTCCATATCACCATATGCCCCTTAAAGGATTATAGGAAATGATCTCCTTGGCACATTATATTTGCATACTTTTGAAAGCAATGATTTGCTTCATCTGATGACTGTCTATTTTCATGAATACCTGTGTTATTAACAGGTTTTTCTTTGCTATTAGGGTTAGTGGGACAGCAATTAATCAAATAAATGATGTAACAATGTCAGCTTATTTACTGTGATTTGGACCAAAGAAACCAGCATCTAAGGTGTCAATGTCTAAGTCCCACTCCTTAGTCCAGATAAGAGTGAAAATGATCCTTTTGATCCAATTTGACGATACTGGTCCAGTTCGGTCTGGTTTTGTGATACTGACAGTAACTCCTACCAAACACATTTGGAAGATGTTGCTCAGGGGGAACGCTTGATGAGACCTCGAATTGTCAATATTGTGTTGATCCTCTCTTTCCAAAGAAGACGCTGAAATCAGGTTTAATGTGTCCTTATCACAATCTGTAATAAAAATACACATCATGTTTAGCTCACTTTCCTCAGTTGGGTCGAATCAGGGTTGAACTGTGTTAACGATGCAGTCGAGTCGCACTAGCATTCACTTGGAAGCAGCCCGATTGTTTTGGTCCACACTCAAGTGTGATTGCTGTGTTCACACCTGCTCAAATGAACCATGCCAACGGGGGTAAAGGCACCAGGGTTTGATTAAAACGGACTAAACACTGCATGTGTTAAAGCGCCCAAAGTGTGATCACACCCTGAATCTGAACAAGCTAAAGGGGCCTTGTTTTGTACCTGACTGTGACTTCTGACCTCCATGGACAGGGTAGAAAAAAAAGGAATTCCCCTGCAGGGATTGATCAAGTACTCATTATTATTTTCAGAAAATCCTGATGTTTCAAATGGCAAACTGACAGACTCCAATCTGGTGGTTACTGTCTCTGTTACCAACATCATTTACCACAGACGTCTCCATGTTTAATTCAGCGGTGTAAAACAGCTGCAGCACATTCTTCATAGTCGCCTGAAAAACAATTGTTATCATTCCAGCAATTATAATAATAACAATTAGACATGAGCTTATCTGGGTAGAAAATGAGGATACAGGACATACGGTGAGGCTTCATCAAAAATTCTGAATATGGGATTGACTTATCAGGTGGCCTGTTGGGTGCAATTCAATTATCTCTTTGTTTTGCCTCGCAGGGAATGAGGGGAGTAGATGGAAACGCAATACACAGTGAAATAGCAGGAGACTGCTGGTGCCGATAAAAGGTCAATAAAAGCAACAGCGTGAAAGAGAAAAGTGATTAGCAGTAAAACTAATAGATTGTGGAATATTGTACTAAGGGAGCCATTTCAGTTGTTTTGCTTCAGTCAGGATGAGATTTTTAGGGTGTTTTTCTCTGGGTTTTTTGGGCACAACTCGCATTGATTACTAATGGGACTGCTGCTATTTCCCCTGCATTTTTGATGTTCCTAATCACATCTCTGTTCTGTACAGTGCGTTTTCCACTCCTTTTTGTGCGATCTCATTTGGAAATTGCACCCAGCTGACCCACTGTCATTGTGTCCATGGATCTCTTGGGCTGACGCTCACTTAGTTATCATATCTGTGTTCCGTAACAGGCGCAAATATCTAATTTTCTCTCATCACAAATGGCGCAGCATGAGGAATAGAAGCCCAACAGGAAACAGACTGATATTAACAAGGAGCTCCACCTTATTTTTCTTTGCACTTCCCAGAACTGCGGTCATCTTCCAAGAACCCCCGATGTTATCTCCGTCCACTTTCCAAATGCAGATCTCATTCAATCACCCCCGATCGTCTCCTCCCCCTCCTTATCTCCCAAAGCTTTTCTCTCTGAAAACCCAGAGGGCCCAAGTCTGCGCTTCTCCGAGTGATAACGGGGAATAGAAGTGAGGAAGATGACTTTACCTCCATTGTACTGTGCCAGTGTGAGCACACTTCAATTCATGCCTTGTCTGAGAGCGGGAATGCTGGGCATATGGGACACAGGCCTCTGCAATGCAATATTCAAAGAGATCTTACATAATTCATCTTTTTTTTCCCCCTCTCTGTTTTGGAGAGCCATCCTCAAAGTGTCACTGGCAGACCCTTTTAATTTGACAAGGCTGTGAAGCCGGAGCGCAAAATCTTGACGGCTTGGCTTTGCAACTTCTCACGGGACACGTTGATATTGGGATGATAATGAGGCTCTCTGTTCAAAAGAATGGATGAATTAATAACCAGTCGTTGGTCTGGGAGGAATAGTTCAAAGGCCGTCATAATCCAGAGGCTTGTGTAGCCCTGCTTCCAAATGAGAGGAACCATGATTTATTTAGGTCACGGACACTCCGCGACTGAAGAAATGCTCATATTTTTGTAGTCTGAAAACAAACACAGAAAACAACATATTAGGAGAACTTTAAAAGTAAGTTGAGGCGGGTGTAAACATTCAGCAGTTGTGTACCGCTACAGTTTAGTGATTCAACATATTTATGACCATTGGGAGGAAGCCATTCATGTATATTCATGAGACAACACAAGTGACTTGTTCTTGTATGTTCCTTAGGATCTTGACGTAACAGCGCTGATCATGTGGTTTTGTACTACTGAATGGGTATAGTATACAAATTGTTAGTGTTTAGTGTTAAGTGTACTTACAGTTTACTGGGATTGTATCTGCAGTATATGTTTTATATGGCGCATTTGTTTTTATTAAATTGGCTGAACTGAGATTAGACTTCCTCATTTCTTATTTATAGCTCATTAACTAGAATTATTTTGGAATATGTATCTCGGCTGCGGATTTCGAAGATTGAGTTGTGTTAGATAACACTATTTTTGTTTTCACAGCCTGAAATGTGGCAGTTGAAATCATGGGAATATATTTTTAGGAGTTGGGAAAAGTTCTGTGCTTTGTCTCTGCCAAGTGAATTCTGTCCTTATTGCCTTCTTAATTTTAATATCCTTTTGCTTTATGCCAGTGAACCCCATTCAAATTGCTATTTTCCCTCTTAATTCAATCCAGGCACTCTAGTGTTATGGGTGTGTTGGCCACAGAGCTAATAATGATGGTTGCAGATTTTTTTTAGGATTATCTATGAATGATATTTTTTTATAAGCAGCATGGATACCAGTAGCTATCTGTCATTTTCAGCCTCATATCCCACAAGGTCTCTCCCTCACATTTTTTTTTTCACAGCCGTAATATCTAGGTCACATTGTGGCGAATCACTTGTTACTGCAGCAAATATATATTCGAATCGTCCAACTTTTCAATCATGCATCTCCTTGATGGAGCAGGCTCGGCACTCTGAAAATACATTACATGTTTGTTAGTCCACACCCAGCTGGATCCCGTTCCTTCCCGGGCGGTCCCAAATTAATTTGTTGTGGCCAAATAGTGTGCAAGGGAAAAATGTGGGCTGTTGTCTGGATGCTGTGGTCCCCACGTGAGCCACCTCTATTTGTCTCAGCAACCCCAGACAGCTGCAGCTCTAACAGCTGGGAGAGAGAGACCATTAGCAGGCAATTTCACCCCTCCACTCCCTCCAGCCTGTCCTCCATTAGACACCTTCCTTCACGCTTTCCTGATGGACTGTTTTTGTCGTTTGAATCTACGTTTTGCATACCAGCACATTGAGGTCAAAGGCACGTGCGTCGCAGTTAAGGAGGCCTTTGGACCGTTTGTTTGCCCAGTCAAAAGAACTAAAGGTGATTAAACACACAGGGTGGGGAACAAGGTCTTATCCATAATCCATCTACCCACTTGGAATCATTTCAGCAGTATGTTGACATACTGTGGGAACGTTTTTGAAGCTCAGTGAAGGATGGCGGCTCGCCTATTAAGCCACTTTAACAATTTACTTGCAGGCAGCAAACAATAACTCAGAAATAAGCAATTCACCAGGGAAGAGAGACAGAATTATGCACACTAAGCCGTCATTCAAGCCATCATAATTGAATATCTGCACTATCAAGTACATTCATCCCACAGTCTCATTGTTGTCTCATTGTTAAACTCCGTGAATGAATGCTGTTGATACTGCTGAATTTTAATTCCAATCCTTGCTTATGTGTAGCTCGTGGATAAAATTAAAATGGATGCGGGTTTGCAAGTTGCGAGTTTTGGCAAGGAGCTCAATGGAAATCATCGGGCTTCTCTTGGTTAATCATTTCCTTGGGTATGAAGCTGGATACTTGGCCAAGAAAGCAAGATGAATGGCTATTGGGAAGATAAGCTGGAGCTGCAGTTCTTCTGTCACTGTGTACAATAATCCCAGCGCTGCATCTATCACGCCTCCTATTGAAATGAACAGATGGACTCCCACACATGCGGCACGGAGGGAATAGATAAAGCATTGTTTCTTCGTGCTGCGACAGTTATTTATTGACTGTGGATACAGAGGAAGTGGATGGAGTGTTAGAGAGACCGGGAGATTAGTTGGGTGCCGACCATGGCTTACAATGAACATTGCCACAAGGACCTGTTGACGTCTGTTTAGGTTGTGTCTTTTGGACATGTGCACTTGAACTTAAGTCTAGCCATGCATAAGGTGATGCAAGAGTGCAACTGCTGTGCATAAAGCCGAAAATGTATTTGTTTACTTATTTATTTATTTTTATTTATTTTGTTATGTTATTTATTCATGTATTTATTTATAATTAATATGGATCAAAGTCAAAGTTTATTTTCATTAACAGCTTCCTACAGATTCCCTCTCTGGATTGTAAGCGATAACATTGTTTTGATCTGTTGTGGAAGCCGACCTAATATGTTTTTTTTTCTCTTTGTTTTCTGTATGGTATTTGACAAATGAAGCCGATTTTCTTGTAGTGAATCTCAATACCAAAAATGTCAAGAAGCAGAAGGTTCTTAACCCCCCTCTGATTTCAAATTTTAAACGCAATAAGCTACACCTTCCTGTAGCCACTTCAGTGCCAGCCTCATTGAAATAGGGTCCTCACTGACTCCCATTCACTGCTGCACTTACTGTGCTTCAGCCAGCTGTTAGGCAGGGTTACACTATTACAAGTATTACTTCAAAAAAAGAGTTCCGGGAAAATGATTTCCTCCCTGTTAGGTAGGACTATTTCATTGGAAGGATTCTCCATTTACACTTTAAACCAACACACTTCTTTGTGGCTGCCTCTATATATAGATCTACTGATAAAAACCATGCCATCATGAATCAGCTTCTATTATTGGAAGACAACTCATGCGGAAAACTACTCCAATAATCGCAGGATTTTGAGCTTTGTATATTATGTAGGTGAAAAAAGATGATCTATATCATGTGCAAAGGCATTGTTCCTCATAATCCTGAATGGATGGACCGGATCGATTAAAATGAGCTTGGAATGACAAAGAAAGAGATTCATGGTCTCATAAGAGGTGGGAGATGGAAAATAGGGAGGATTATATTCCCCAGGCTAGCTCAAGTCTTAAATATAAAAAAAAAATAAAAATGGTAAGGCTAAGGAACCAATAAATAAAACGAAATAGCAATACATTGGGAATTATTATCTTGCAGCTTTAGGCAATGGAGAAAATTCATAATGCATTTCCACCTGTTTGTAACATTAGAGAAAACCACAGAAAAACACAGTTTGCACAGCAAATTGTCAAGCAGGAACAAAAGCTGAAGTGATTGCATTTCATTAATAATGTAGGACACAGCGAAAAAGCAGGAAGCAAAAATATTCATATTTTTCCCAACTAAGGATCAGTTTGGATGTCCTGTTCATTTGATTCAATTACTTGACCATATAGTCAGCACATAGATAAAACTTACATTTAACACTGAACTTGAGCAGGAACCCGGGAAACACAGTGAGTTTTGTGGCGTTCCTCTAAACCTAGCAAACTGTAATACCGCGCAAACATCATTAAAGATAAAAGTTTTAAAAAAAAAAACATAACAAAAATCATGAATGCTTGTGGTGTCTTATTAGCTCTAAGATTATACTTGTTGTTTGGTATCAAACATTTTGCCAGAGCCTATTAGTGTAATTAGCTCCTGTGATGATCCCTCAACAAGATAGGCCTTCAATGGAGCCATTGACCCAGAATAATTTGAATGCACTGCAACATAATGAAGACAACAATCAAAAACTACAACACGCCGCATTTCAAAAGGGGTCTTAGAGCTGCTGCTTCCATTTACTCTCATTTAATTTACCCTCCGTCAAAAGCATAAAATCTTATTTTTGCGTGTATCCGGGTCGTTGTCCAGATTACATGTTGATCTCAAGTAATGATAACTAGCTAAAAGTCATCTTAAGAAATTATTTAACAAATTCATCAAGTTACAAAAAGAAAAAGAAAAAAAAGGGAATGGGGGACATGACGGTGAAACAGAATCAGTGATCACAGAGCGACATATTTTTCCCTCTCTGTATAAACAAGACTTGGAAGCAGACACTCCACTTAAATAGCACAAGTCTTCATTTCCCTCTGGAGGAGACACATGTCTTATAATCATCCAGCAGCACACAATCCAGACATATGGCGCTTTCATTGCTCTGCTCTTGTGTCAGCGCTCATGCAAGTGTTGATTTCATTGTTATGTTTCCCGATTTTTTTTTTCTCTGCCCACCCCCTTCCCCCCTCATTTTTTTTTTCTTCCTGCACGACAGAGTGGCTTATAACATGAATAATTAGTGACTGTGATAAATTGCAGTGAGTCTCATCCCAAGGGGCAAGACTAGAAGTCTTACTCAAAGAAGACAGCCTTCCACTGTCTTTAAATGAGCTATTTTTACCCTACCAGTCAACAGGCAGTTGGGGGATTTCACTATGTTCTGCTTAGTCTTTGGAAAATACTCTATAATTACTGTGTGGTACATCTGTGTGCAAATTAAGATATCATGTCTAATTAAACCTCGCAAAAGGCAGACGTTAAGTACAAGGGTTGGTAGTACAGCTTCCTAACTGGTACTGTATGTATTTTATGTACCAATATTTTGACTGTGCTTAGCGTCAGTATCCCTACTGTGCCCACTTGATCACTTATTCAGTTACTGTAAATGAGCTGCCCTTGACTTAATGCACATAAGTGATGCAGCAGCTCAGCAGACATTGAACGTTAATGAGGACTGCAAGGATGCAGTGCACTTATGATGGGTGTGTTGAATATAGATCAACATGAATTAAAGTAAATCCATATCAGTATAATTATATTCCAGTAATCAGTTGAAGGAAACATGGAAAGGGAAGGAAGCCGTTAGGGATGAATATATTTTTGTGTGTAAGATTTTTGCCAATTACTCGCTTCAATTTGTGAGTAACAGTCCATTCCACATTAACATTCAACAGTATATAAACAAATACTTTTATTCTCTTTGCAGTTTCTTGAATGTGGTTCAGCCATGACCCACAAAACATCTGCTTGCGGTGTCAAAATGTCAGGCTCCGCTGGCTGTGAGTGGATGTCAATGGGTAAAAGCTCTCGGAGTCCAAAGGTTATGCAATGACTCATTGTCTCAGCGAATGTTATTCCAGCCGATGATTAGCTCCGTCTGACATTTTCCCTCCGTCCCCCCTCTATTGACCAGCTAATTCCATTAATGCGTTCTTTGAAGTGCTGCGAGAGGAACTCCGTAGTTGCTCATCTGAGAGCCCCTTTTTCAGGCATTTTCATTATCTCAACCCCTGATGGCTTAGTAAGTAACCCCTGAATGAAACTGTGGTGGAATAAAAAGGGGGGTGGCCTGTATGATCAGAGAAAAGAGGTTATGGGAACTCATAAGCACTTTGAGATCACTTGGAGAGGTGCTGACATGAGGTGATGTGAGGTGAGGCGGGCTGTAATGGCAGGGTGGAGGCCTGTGTGATGTTTCATAACCTTTCTCCTTTGCATTGCAGACTCCAGTCTTGGGATTTGGTGTAATTAAGTTTGGTACTTTTGGATGTGACAAACAGAGAAGGAGGGAAATACTTGCAAAAGTCACCCATGGCTCGCTGACTACAAAGACCTGGCTTGATTGCTGTTAATAATTTTGGCCCCGAAACAAAAGAAGCAGAGCAACAACAAGGTTGATGCAGGTGTCAGAGAGAGAGAAATGTCGAGCTAATGCGCCAGTGGCCTCGGGGTTTGTTTTGATTACTGCAATTATTTTTATCCTCTTGTACTGTATGTATGTTCTGTTTTTTCCCTGGCATTCAGATTAGTCAATTATAGGCCAGGATTTCCGGGGTGAGTCATTACTCATGTCAGTATTTGCAGACATGGTATTATATTTTGTACAGTATGCCCTGCAAATACAGTGCAGGCTGTGAGGCTCCAGTACATGATTGCCTGCTAACAACACATTTAAGTTAATCACTAAGTGTGCGCTCTTTCAGGGAAGAAACAAATAAGCTCAGTCCCATTCACACCTGGGCACGGCATGAGGAAAGAATAGGGGAAAAACAGCCAGGCTAGTGCCACCTGACTGATGAATACACTCATGCATGTGGACACTTGGCTGGCGCACAGAGAATAACAGGGAGGGGATCTGGCACTTCATCAAGTAGACCTACTACTGGGAAATCGCTGTGCGAGAGCGATGAGGATGATGCGTTTATCTAGCTTCCTCTGTGATGCATAACTGGCTCTGCCAGCCTCTCTCTTGCAGAGCACAGTATGCCTTCAAACCAGCAGCTTGGATGCATCAAGCATTAGATGCATTTTATTCACTAGACATGTTCCAGGATTTTTTTTGTTTGGTTAAAGCAAACAACAGTGTGATGCTACAGTGCATCCACTGTGACCTCTTTTCTGTCTTTGTCAGGATGCATGTTTGTGCAGGTCTGCTTTAAGGTTTCTCTGCAATTATGAAATGGCGTGAGCGTAGATTGCCTTGGGTGTGACACGCCAGTTTCGCTACAAACACCACAGACATAAATCTGTGTTTGTGGCATATTGTGGAAATCAGAAGCCAAACCATTAGGAGATGCACAGAAATGAGGCTTACAACACTCCAATCCGTTATGAGATTACAGCTCAGGGCGCATGTGAGATCATTTGTGCATGTGTGAGTTAATTGGCAGCTGAAGAGCCTTAGAGGGGATGTTCTGTGAGCCCAGCAAACAGTAACTCAGACCCAGGGCATCACTAATTATTGCAGGCTGCCCGCCAAACTCACAATATTACAGCTTCACAAAGCCATCTTACTGGGTGCGCTTGGTTTGTGCTACATGGTGTGGCAGCGATTCTGTTTTGAGGCTAAAGGAAGTTATCCATTGGAAGACATTCTGTCCAAGGTAGCAGGTGGTACAAGCAGAGCTGTATGAACACATATTCCTCTTGTACTTGGAGTAGGTTTTGTAGCAAAATTTCAAAAATTCCTGCATAGACAGTAAATGGTAATCTTAATTGGCTTGTATGATCAAAAGCACAAAAATCATACCCTCTCAATATTAGTCATAGATTCCTGGTGAGAACAAAGCAAACTTTCCACTTGGATGATCATTTTGGTGAGTGATTTGGTCTTTGCTACCAGGTATCTACCTTGTTTGTATTCACACTACTTGACTGCCACATTTTTTTCATGTGAAAATAAAAACAGCAAAATAATTTTGCAAACATGCCACATTATGCACCTGTTTGGATTCAGCAGGCCTTAACAAATTCAATCTTGCACACCCCTCCAAACTGTATCACTCACTCAGCTTGACCAAATGCATGCTCCCGTCGCTGCTCAAAAACAAAACCATGGATAAATCTGCAGGAACTTCAAAGATCAATCCCAAACCCATTGTCAGCCCATTACAATGTTTAATTTAGACCAAAAGCGCTTGTTCTGTCACTGAAATGGATCCAGAGCATATTGTCTGGTGCCAGTGATTAATGCTTAACGGCCTCTGCGGTAAATAGGAGATTTCCCCCTTTTCTGTTTGACTGATGGAAAACTGGTGGCAAATCTGCCTCATCCCTTTAATTCTGCTGAAAACGTCTGTCTCTGTGATCATCAGCTACAGCAATCATTGTAGCCAAGCAGCTAAAAGGCCATTGCTTTACTGCATTAGCATGATTGCTGAAGGGAAATCCGGGTGAGCAGACAATGGTGAGGAGAGAACTCATGAAAGTGGCATAAATATGGAGGGGATAAGGGGGGGAAAAAATTGAAAACCCAGCGAGGTAAATAAGATTTGCCTCTATTTCTGCTGATGGCTGTCAGAACACTGGCACTTTAAGCTGGAGATATGGTGGCAGCTCAGGGTGTGTGTGTGTGTGTGTGTGTGCGCAAGTGCTTGGGTGTGTGTGTGGGGCTAATTACCATGGAGGAGGATGAGCAGAAGGGGGGGTGTCTGTTTTGGATAAAGATGAGTGAGAAGAGAGGAGAG
>OMKZ01033188.1:0-30515 GCA_900302535.1 Neoniphon sammara | reverse complement strand
ATGGCAGATTCCTATTTCATCCATAGTTAATGCTGTGGTATTCTGGCTCCGAGCAAGCAGACAGCACGGCAGAGACGCAATGTGGTACAGCAGACCTTTATACCCGGATGAAAACACGGATTTACTCGGCCATATTGTCATTAGACAGTGCTCATTAAGCCGTTTAATTCTTTATGTGCGAGCAAAGAGCTTGGACTCTGATTAAAGGGAAAGTCAAGATCTACATCTCTGGCATGGCGGCCCTCCCCAGCTCAGTCATGCCTGGAGTCAGAAACAGCTTAGAAATGAGCCCCTCCCCCAGTCCATTCCTCTCCTGATCCTGTGGCTGGCTTCAAAATGTACACACACCACACACTTTGTTGCAGTACTATTGTAATGTGCTCCTGAATACAGCATCAACGAGAATACAGAGCTGTGGATCTGGTTCAAAATGCCTTGTGGACTATGAGAGAGCCTGACAAGAACCTAAGAACCTCCCTTATGAGCAAAATACAAGTCCAAGGACCACATGTATAAAATACTGCACAGATTCACCACTGAATGTGTATAAAAATGGTGAAAACAGTGGTATGTACATTTATTCTTAGATTTATAAAATGCTGTGTATGTCATGTTGCAAGTACATTTCTTTTTATAGCTCACTAACAGAGGCGGGGATTTCGGTTTATGTGAACAAGCTTAAAACCCACACCTTAACTTGCCCAATCTCCTATACACTGTTGTTGAAATGCTCCATATTTCACTAATATTTAATAGAGCTTTCAAGTCAGTCTTACCAAGGAAACAGAAAAATGTACACAGCAATAAACCTCAACACCCACAGTTGTGCCAGCTGTGTAGTTATTAATGAGGTTGACCAGAAGTCCAGCAGAAAGACGATACATACTTACAAGTATAAAAGTAAAAATGTCAATTGTGAGTGATCCAAAAAGTAATGAAGGAATTTCTGAAAGTTTTGAAGTTCACACATCATCAAAGGGTCACAAAATCGACCAAATCTCTAAATTCACTTTCTTGCCAAAGTCTGAATCATCTGGCACTTGCTAACCTTTACTATTCTGCATTGCTATATCCCATAATCCAATCCTGTTTCAAATGTGTTTGTGTAAAGAGAAGCTCAACTTTGTATGCATGACGACCCTTAAAATTATATATGTGTAAAGCTATTCAAGTGGTCAAGTCGCTGTGCACCTGAAGCCAAATGCATGCTCTTGGATACATAAAAATACAGTCATCTAGATTTTCACTGTGTTGGCAGTAGATCTGATATCCCAGTGAGTCAGTCCCAGTATTGTTGATTAGTCATTTTTAGGTGTGCACCTCTTATCCAATTCTTAAGGCTTGAAATCTCCAGAAATAAATTCAGAAAGGAAAACTACTTTCAGCATGAGCATTTCTGAGATCTTTTTGTGAAAAGCTGAGGACTAATAAAGTACTACAGAGGAATGTACTGCTAAGAACCACTGTGGAATCTTAAGTTTTTAGTGTGTATACAGAGCGACTGAGATTGTACTGCAGCGACACAGAAGCAGAGGATGGAAAATCCACTAAATCAATGTGAGATTCCCAAGCAGACCTCTTTCATGGTCTCTCCGCTCCTGCAGTAGGTTGGATGATGACTGGCCTGCAGCCACACTGTTCTATTCTGAGTCCGTCTAGCAGAATAATCTTTATTCACAGTGTTAAACCAGGTTTAAAAAATAAATAAATAAATAAATAAATAAATAAAGCTGTTTAATGCACAAGAGCTTGGCCATGACCATGCACAAAAACACACAATACCAAACGTTATAAAAGCCCTGTCCTTTCTACTTAAACCAATGCAATTATTTGGCTCTGTGCCATTTGGGAAACCACTCTTATCTGCATTGATGTAATAATACTTGATACACTGGGGAAGTTACCTGCTCCTGTCTTTCAAGGTGTCCTCAGTCCATATATTTGCTGACATTCAGCGCACTCCAACAGAGCTGTATACATCAAGATAGGGTTTTCTGTGGTGAAATATTATTGAGGTCACTGCTTATTATTAGACTTCACTTCACTTAAGCCAGGCAGTGAGGGATGACTCCATCCGGCCCGCAGAGAAACAGGATGAGCTGTCCTGGGCCTGACCCCTTCCCCCGGCTGCTGATACTGATGGACCACTCTTATTTTCACCTCTTCCATTCAGTATGAATAACTTTGACACTTTCACTGAAGATGCTCTCCGCAGAGTCATCCTGTCCATGAAGCCCTCCACATGCTCTCTTGACCCAATTCCAACTTGCCTTCTCAAAGAAAACTTATGATAAACTGTCAACTAACACACTCTTAATTATCAACTCCTCCCCTCAATCTGGCATCTTTCCAAAAGCTTTTAAACTGCCATTATATCGCCCCTCCTCTAAATCTTGACGGCTCTGCACTCAGCAACTACAGACCTATTTCCAACCTTCCATTTTTTAGATAAAGTTTTAGAAAGAGACATTTTCGTACAAGTAAACAAATACATAAACCAAGACAGCATCATGGTAAAACTTCAGTCTGGCTTCAGGTCAAATCATAGTACCGAAACAGTTCTTGTCAAAGTTAGATGAGTTGAGACTCAGTGTTGATGTTGTCTCCCCTCCCTGAGCAGACAGCATGTTCGGAAATTTATGAGTCATCTTAGATTCTGATCTTAAGTTTAATGCTCATTTTATCAATTTGACCAAGACTGCCTTTTCCATTTACGCAGCATCACCAAGGTTAAACCACTCCTGTCCCAACACGATGCAGAAAAACTTGTTCATGCTTTTATTACAAGTCGCCTCGATTACTGTAATGCACTTTACACTGGCCTGCCTAAAACAGCAATCACTCAGCTCCAGCTGATTCAAAACGCTGCTGTCAGGTTCCTCATTAAGACAAAAATGAGAGGCCAACTAAATCCTGTCCTTTACAGCTTACACTGGCTCCCTGTGTCTGCTAGAATTGATTTTAAAGTACTTGTCATTATCTGCAAAGCCTTAAATGGACTTGCACATTATCATATTTTTTAAAGTCTAGCATTTTATAAGCCAGCTCGCCCTCTAAGGTCTTCCTCTGACAAGATACAGATCGTATCACGTATTAAATATAAAATCCTTTGGCCAGTCCTCTTTCAGCTTCTATGGTTCAAAACTGTGGAACAAACTTCCTTGGGACCTGAGAGAGACTTCCACTATTAATCAGTTCAAAAGTAAACTGAAAACCTGTCTTTTCCGTTTATCTTTTTTTATTATTGTTTTCAGCTCCTTCAATGTTTCACTGTTTCCTGTTTCACTTTTAGAATTTTACCATTTATTTACCTTTCATTTTCCTTGCTTAGCCTATTACTGTTTATTTATCTCTTATTCTTTTATTCTATTTTATTATTATTACATGGGTTTCATTATATATTAATGACTGTTGTTTGTGCTTTGTGTTTATGCATAACTATGGGCATTTCTTTTAATTTTATCAATTTTGTTACCATTTTAATAGTCTTTTGTTAAATTGTCTTTTGTTGTTTTATTTTTGTTTCTTTGTCTTAGCTGTGAAGCACCATGACCGCTCCTCTGCATGAAAGGTGTTACCCAAATAAATTTACTATAACTACTATGTTATAGGTTTTGAAAAATTACCAATCAATCAACTGATACCTCGACAGCTGTCACTGGTTCAGTCCTATAAGCAAAACAGTACACATAAGAAATAATGCAGTGTAGTATTTCATTCTACAGTGCAATCTGGAGCCAATGTTCATCAGCAGTTCCATATTCATGAGAGCCTGTTTGCTGCCACATCACAGGCATTTTGGTATTCCAGTCAAGAGCCTGTAGTCAGCTCTGACACTACAACACTAATGTAACACTAAATAGTAATGCAACACTTGCAGTCACGCCTCTAGTCATCTCCCCTTATCAGATGTAATGTATTAACGAAAGAATCAGTCATGGCTCAGCTGGCTGTCTAAGATGTTGGCACACAAGTGAATTATGACTTTCATATCAGAAGATAACAGAACCGATAACAGAGGATGAAAGTAAAACCCCACATAAAAAACAATCTATATATTAGAGCCAAATTTTTATAGCCAAAACTAATTTCTACTTCTACTAGCATTAGACTTGCATTAGTGTGTGTCCAGTTTGCCTACTGCAGCAACATGGCCCCTCTGTTGAGACTTTCTTCTGTGGCCCCTTGAGAGACATAGACCTCTACATATTTGCATTTCATTTACTCAGTGCAAAATAATGTTGGTGCCTGGCTTACTTGACTTTGCTGAAGACGATGTCCACGTCAGTGAGGGTGATGTTTTTGCCGTCGATGACGGCACAATCCTTGCAGAGTTTGGACCAGTTTTTGCCATGCATTTCCTTGCCTGTGGCACGTGTGTCACCGTGGATGGCAAAGCGTCGAAATGACTCCTCCAGAGCGGTCATCTCTACCGGTGTGGAAGACCCCACTCCTCCTTCACTTGTCCCGTTGGACTCAGAT
The DNA here is from genome assembly GCA_900302535.1 of Neoniphon sammara. Taxonomy (NCBI): domain Eukaryota; kingdom Metazoa; phylum Chordata; class Actinopteri; order Holocentriformes; family Holocentridae; genus Neoniphon; species Neoniphon sammara. Next base: position 26,033 of record OMKZ01033188.1, on the reverse strand, counting down.
GAGAGCCTTTTGGACGCTCGGTCTTTGGACTGTTCACTGGCTGGCCGTAAGGAAACGTTGCCAATGTTGGGATGCTTGGCTGTCTGGACCTTAAAGTCGTCCATGTTGTCTCTGAGAAGGAGAAAACAGACGACATCTAAGCATCTAAGGTGCCCTTCCTGTTTACTCAAATCATCATATTGACATTAGAGAGAAGTATGACAGTTTTCACTTAAGCTGATGTCTTGGAAACTGTATTAGGTCCAAGGTGTTTCCCTATCTTCTGCCCAATGCATGCTGGGTAGGCTCCAGGCCCCCATGACACTGATTAGAAATGGATGGATGTTACTTGCAATTACTGAAGCTTGTATCAGAGCTCTCTGTTATTGTGCAGAACTGAATACTCAGAGGATAAGAGTCGCACTGAAAATACTGCGAAATTGCACTGAGAAAAGCGGTCGGCAAGGCATTTGAGGCACTCGGCTGCACATCTTGGTAAAATAATTCCAGTCCAGATGTTCAGGAACACCTAAAGCCTTGCTGCAGTTGATCAAAAACAACACACAGTTACCAAGAATGAGCGGTGAATCACAGCTTGTGTACAAAGAGGGTAGGGTTTAAATGACAAGAGTTTTCGACAGAGATATATCCATCTGATCTGACCCTGTTCTGCAAGATTTGTTGTAACAGACAAACTCCACTCCAGAAATAAAGCAGTGACTCTTGCCTTGGGGCCAAGATACAGCTTGCTAATTTGTCTTGGCTTTCCCTCTTGTAAGGTAGCTGTGTGCTACGGGCAAGCTTAGACAGTCTTCGGAGGTGTGTTGCTGTGCAAAGGCTGCCTGTGAATGGGCAGATGTCTTAAGTGTTCTGGCACAGAGGTGAAGGTTATAAATAGATCTTTGTGGAATTCAAAAGCATACTAATCAAGTGCCAGGAGAACAGATGGACATTCAAACCATCACACATACACAATACAAGGTTATTACATGTTATGCACATGCTCTCTCACACACTAACACATGTACACACAAATGGATCTCACAGATCGCTATAAAAACTTACTTCTGGTCTGCCATGCTGGTGCAGGAATTTGGATCCTCCTGTATACTGTTTGGATTAGCTGACTTTTGTTTTCTCTTTGTGCTGTGGAAAAAATGAGAATGAAGGTGAATGTTGTGAGTGAACGGTTTGTATGTGTGTATAAGAAAGAGAAAGAGAAAAGAGAATTAATAGAGAAAGTGACAGCGTTGTCCTTCGAAGCAAACTACAATATTTCCATTGCTCCTTCTCTCACTTTGTGAGGCTTAAAATCGGGATCTAATAGAAAATCAGCAGTATATATAACACATCCACTGATAGTGAGTCATTATCTCTAATCAGCAACAAATCAAAAATGGAAATGTTAATGGCAAAGTAGTCTAAACAAATCTGGAACATACTGTGAAAACATGTAGAAAAGTAATCATAAAAGAACCATTAATTAATTTAACTTAAAATGGAGAAGGTAAAGAACAACGCAATCATTATCATCACCGTTACAACAACTTACTTCAATGAAGCTTTATAACTTTTTTTATAATTCAAGCCAGGTTTTCCTCCTCACAGTCCTGTTAAGGTTTTGTTTTGGAGCAATGATTCCCCTACTCTCTCCTGCATTAGATGATTTCATTCAGTCTGAGGACAGGGATTCCTCTCCAAAGACATCATCATCCTGATTTGCATCTGCACGTACAGACCAGTAGCATTTTCACCTTCTCAACTTGGTCTGACACACAGATCACATTAGATGAGCTTATTTGGTCAATCTTCACAAAGTTAGAAACAGGAATATCATATTACTGTCAAATTCAAAACAGTAAAAAAAAAGTTACATTTTAAAATCATTACTCTTTCTATTATTTACATTATGATAATGTAACACTGAACTATCCCTGTGGCAAGATGTGCATGATGGTTCTCTGCTCACCTTTCAGCTGTTCCCATAGTTAGCTCAGCATCTTTAAAGGAGCTGTGTTGCCGTGGCAAAGTACACTCCAACAAAGTCTCTTAAACAATTTGTCAGTAGTTGTGCTTTCTCTTGATAAAAGGTATAAGATGCACACAGCAGAGAGACGTTTTCCATGAGCTAAAACCTCGGCTCCAGCTAACGAAGTTTCAACAGAGTCTCTCTTATTTTCTCATAGCCAATATACTGCTTTCACTCACACCCAGTGGCACCGTGAAAAGTGAAGGGTTTTGTTTCCAACACACAGTCGCCAACAATCACAAATGTGAACTTGCAAAGTACAGTCAGCACTTAAATGGGTACAAAAGTCCCAAGATTGACTTTGCAAACGGCCATTATATATTTAGCATGTCAATTCTTAGGAAAAAAAAGAAGAGATTATTAATCTCTATGAATAATGGCATTCAGGGCTATGGACACTGGGAACCCATTGTCCAATACGAGTGCCTGCTCTGTCTGAGGCTGACCCATGCCCATTTCTTCACACATACACACATGGTGACATCGCAGAGTACCACTATTGATGCCAGGGGTTTGGCAGTCATATGTCATCAAGGATTTAGGCCAACACAGACAAGATGGAGTGATTCAGGTTGTTAAAGCCTCAGTCTTTGATTTATTGAGTATATTACATAAAGTATACACGTTCGAAGTATAGTCGCGGAGCCCTTGGAAGGATTTCAGTTGCTAATAGAAAAAAATTCCATTTGCAACAGCGAGACACTTTCATAACTCAGTGTACAATGTATCTATTATACAGTCCTTAGAAACACTTAACAACAATACAAATAAAAAAAAAAAAAAAAAAAAACAGCTCCAAGCTATGTTAAGTAGTCGCACACTGTCAGCTCTTGTGGAAAGACATGTGGGACAATGTGACAAATGAGTGACCCTTCCTTCTTGGAGTAAAGAGATGCTATGTGGAGGATTTACTAACTGATATAGCATTGAAACTACATGTGGTATACTCCAAGAAAACACATCTGTCATTACAATCAGCAGACAATGAAATCTGCTTTGTGGTCTCATGACGTGAAGGTTTCGAAATGTTTTAAATTCAATTTTATGCACACCTAAGAAAGGATTTCTAGAAGACTGGCCAGTGATGTCAAAAGCATGTAGGAACAGAAACTGCGATATTTGCCAAGAGAAAGCTGCCAACATCACCGATGGTTTCATTTGACACCGAAAAACACACAGGGTACCTTGTATATTTTGCAGTTGGTTGGCAGTGTTCTTGATTATTGCTGCTTATACAAAAAACAGAGCTCCAGAGTCATGTAATATAAATATTAGATCTGATGAATGACCCTACATTTAAGAGTAATGTGCCACCTTTCTTGATTATTCAAAATGTTGTGGGCAGTCTTGTCTCAACTTGCATTACACGTCACCAAGTTTAAAGCACAACCTCCCACTCAGTCCCTGAAACAGTCCAGTTACAAAACTATAGCACACAGTACCATCTTGTAATGTGAACAGTGAGGTTTAGTAAGTACTTTACTAACTTAATTTTCAGTAGCCTTTCTCAAACCTTCAATAGAGTACTTGCTCTATAGCCTGTGTTATTCTTTGTGCCTCAATCAATGTGAAACAAAGGAATCTTTTCATTCTCCTCCTCCAATTTATAGTCAGTTTCAAGTGCCCAAGTCCTCAGTACAACAAGGCTCCTCAAATCACTTCATGTTCAGGACTAATAAAGAACCGACCATATGAGATAGGGTTACGTCTGCACGGAGCTGACTGATGTGGATTGGAGTAGAAGACATACTGAGATGAAGGAAAGTGTAGTACTCTCAAAGGGCTTTTTAATCATTATTTTAATGACGTTTCTGAGAATGGACAGTTTGGAGTGAAGACTGGCATCATTAGTAAGTACAGTATATTCCTTGGCCCACTTACTCACCAACCTTGCTTTGACTTTTCATTTCTGAGTAATTCAAAGCTGCTGTGTATCCTGTTTATTGTGGTTTTGGATAGATTACCTCTGTGACACACAAACAAGATAATTATACAAAGTAAATGACCATAGTTTCATAGTTTTGTCCTGTGCTTTTTTTCTGTCCCACTTTGCCAAATACAAAAGAGAAACCATTTGGTTAAGGGCAGATCTCAAGAGACAAATCTGTGACTGGATGACAGCATGCTTACATACACTGGCCTTCTGGCGATACACTGCACAGATGAGTGCTTTAACTATAAAATGACCCATTTTGAACTGCATCTATTTATAGCAACAAGGTGCTGCCACGGCTGGAACATTCTAGTCATTCTCAAGAGAGGAGATCAGCTAGCAGACAATATGCAGATTTGAAACCTTGAAAAGCAAAATTCTGTGGTTGACTGTTGGTTTGGCGGATGGCGTTGAACAAACAAAATGACAATACCACTGATGGAGCGATATGAGACGTCTGCGTGAGGAGTGTGTTGATGTGTAGCCTAAACCCCCATCACGCCATCATGGTGACTGGGCATGCAGAGATCCCATCTGCTTTCTTTCTAGATCACTGTCCCATCTAGGCAGCTGCTCTGGAATGCAACCCTGTCAGCCGATCATAATAATAGTGACCTCCATCTGACAAGTATGTCATGTCTGCCAATTGATTGTGAGTCTGTATATACTAATGAATGTGAAAAACGCTGCCAAACAATATCATGGGGCAGTCAGGAGCACGCCATCATCACAATAGAGCCAACCCTGCTATTTCACCATTGTACCACCATCGCCTAGACTGACCTGACTCCACAAGACAGAAACTCTAACCCATTTCACAGCATGTCACTGTACCATTTCTCCCAGTGCCCAAAGGCCACAGGCCCCCACCCTTTCTCTCTCCCCAAAGAGCGAAAGAGAGAGGACATTACATCACCATGCTGGCCCCTGGGTCTGAAGTCACCACACTGTCTCTGTCAGTCCTCGCCTCCCTCCATTCCCTGACAGCTCTCCTAGTGGACGACCAAGATCTTGGCAAGCATTGTGCTATAGAAACAATATGTTTAAAACAAGCTACAGTGGTTATTGTTGGCAGCGATAGTAAGCCAAATAGAGGTATAAGGCAGTGTAAAGAAAGCTGGAGGGTCCTTATGCAACCCCCCTATTTGTGATGAATAAATGAAGCCAAAGACAGCACAAATGTCCCTGACATAGCTCAGATGGCGAAAGGCCTGTAAAGCCAGTTGGGACTGGCACTGAGTAAAAAGCACTGTTTAAGATGTCTTTTTCTTTTTCCCTTTTTTTCAGATTATCTGTTGTCAGTGTTTTTACCTTACCCCATTAAGGAACGTGGAATTACGAGGACTCCTTTTGTTATGGAGGTAATATTATGCAAATGAAATCTAGTGTGTCTATTGCTTTTACTCACAATGGCAGCTATTCCCTGATGTGAAGGTCAACACACAAAAAACGTGCTTCTTTCTGTACAGAATGATGAAAATATTGTGATACAACATTTCGTTTTGCCCAGAGGCATACCCTTTACTTTCCAAATCTGACCTGAATATGAATGAACTCGTCACAAACAAAATACACTAATTTACACACTGAGATTAATTGTTTATGACAGAACCCAGGGGCTCTTGGAGCATTGCACTGCAACCTAGAACAGGGAAATCTGGGGCAAACTGAGGCGATGACTCTATCTTCTTCTCATGCATATCTAATTCAACATATGGGGAGCGTAAGGCCACAGAGCCATGCTTGAAAAACAATAAACATCGTTTACGGCTTACGTGTAAGGTCTTTGAACAGCGCCGCTCAATTCATAATGTATTACTACCTCTGTACTGTAAAATCCAATTTAGTCAATTAGTTAATTAATATATCAAAGGATTGTGAGTAAATCATATTCCTCCTTTCTGAAATATGACTTAAATTCATCGAACAGAATCTAAATCCTTTACAACAGAAAGCAATGAACTACGCGCTCCAGGAGGCTAATAAGCCAGGCCCACGAAGCTGTGTTTTAACACATTATTATATAATCACCTGCATACAACCCAGCAGCTTCCCAGGACGGCTTCAGCCACAAGACAAATGTGTTGTCATTCATTACTTCTACCCAATTATGGTGCAGGTTTGAGAACCCTTTGCCCTGGCTATCATAAACCTGAGTTCAAAGGCAAGAAAACAAAGGGAGAGAGCAAAAAGAAGAGTAAAGCCCGTTGTTTATTTTACTTGACACTGGAGGAGTTGTTGGATTATTGTCTCAGCGTGTTTCTTGCAGGAGACGTGTTACATAAACTTGCAAACGCTAGATTCGTGCAGAAGCGTTGGAAATAAGAAGTCCACGTGATCATTGTTATTGTCCAGCTTACACTGTCTACAGGCAACCACGTAATGCATGTCTGTCAATGCAGAACATGACAGCAAACCATATTATGTTATGTACAGTATCAACACAGCGGTCAAAGCACTGCTGGCACAATGTCTTACACCTTAGGATATTATAGCCACACTCTGAAAGCAACATCAAAGCAGCTCAAAGACATTAAAAAACGAAACCATCGCCTATATGAATTTCCGTAGGCAGGCAAGTGCACATCAAATTCTTCCTTTTGATGCAGGCAACGGTTTTCTGTGAAACCATGCTGGCCTACCTCCAACCAAAACAAACAAGCTACCCGCGTTTCTGTGAGCGAGAACCTTGTATTTTTTATACGATAAATTTTGTAATCACCTGGTGACGTAATCCTCCTCCTTCTTGTTGTTTCACAAAACCATAACTGCGCGTCGATGAGCCTTGAAGACACCGTCCTCCCGCTGCCTGCGCTTCGGTCTGTCTGCCCGTTCAACACCCGAGAGATGCTGAAGCGAAACGAGCCCGCTGATTGGCTACCGACTAGTGCGACGAGCTGTTTTCTTCTCGCCTCGTTGAATGGTAATATCGATGCTGGTGCCACAATGTTTACAGGATTCTTGATAAATAAGCATCTTTATTCTCTGTGTCTGTGTATGAGAGAGTGGGAGTGGCGGAGATGGAAGATCTAAACACGCGTTTTACTTAGTGAATTATTATTATTTAGGCTATTTCATAAACTATGGTGGAATAACACCTTAATTCATCAACAATCACTATAACATTCTCATCTGTCAAAGGCTTCAGGGAGAAGCGTGTGGTCATATATCCTGATATGATGATAAAAACAAGAATACAAATATTTTCCACTGAGCGCAACCTGGCTGTGGTCCAAGCACAGGATGAGGTCCTGATGGTGGCTTGGATTGTGGGCGGCCAGTGGGAATTCTCCATGGGGAAATACTTTTTCCATGATGAGAGATTCTGTTTTCAAAACAAACACTCCTGAAGTTGAACTCACTTCCTCTCAGGAGAGAGTGAATTTCTGCCTCCCGAACCCGAGTTTTCTGATGTCCAGTGTATGAACCACTTGAAAGTGTTACACAACCCGTGATAATGACTGGACATAGATGGACATTATGTAACTCTCAGCCCACTGGGGCCAGGCTGATGTTAGGACTGATAGGGCCAAGCTTTCAGATGCACAGCTTAAAGACAAATGCAAACTCTAAAAGACACCGCCTGCCTCTGAGCTACAGAGAAAAAGCCAAGTAAAAGCTTTATTGCAGCAAGAGTCCATCATAAAAGTACACTCAATAAAATCACCTGGTGGCATAAAGTTGTGGGTACCTCAAGTTGCTTCAATAGCACCACTGTGTGGCCAAGTAGCAAAGAAGAAACAGTGATGGGGCAGACATTGTGGATGCAAACTTTACTATCAAATTAAAGTCACTAGACCATGCCAGACATGTGAAATAAACAATTAAAACAGCATTACAGATCAAACAGCAATTAAATATTTATACTTAAAAAAATAAAAATAAAAACATTTAAACATGTCATAAAACCACACATAATATAAAAAAGGAACAAAACACACTGACCTATTCCACAGGAATTGATATTGCATAGAAAGAGTCCAGTTGACTGAAAATTGTGTCAAACTTCACGATGCATGTCAAACTGTGGTATCAAGTCAAAGTCGTCCTCAGTCCTTATGAGCAATTGTTCCATGGTAAGGTTACACAGTTTCATAAGCAGTTTTCATAAATAGGTCCTGAGAGTTGAATATCCTGGTGCCCTGCTGTGCATCAGGCATCAGCTACTGATGAGTATCTCCTGGAGCCATAATGGAGCTCCCCAGGTGGTTCTGGACCACAGGAACACTGTCAGCAGACCGCACACTGGCCCGCTCAGTGCTCTGAGCCTCCTCATCAGCTTCAGCCTTCCAGCTTTTGCTGTCACTCATAGCCATTTCTCCTTTCAGAGATGAATAAAATATGGAAGCAAAACATTACATTGGCTATTTAGACACAAAGGTGGATCCTGCTCAATTACTGCATGGATTAATATTTATACTCTGGCAAGTCGTAATAGTAGCCTTTGTTGTGTTTGCATTACTCTGTCTCTAGTGGATTTGTGTCCATAAAAAAGGAATGTGGCTCACTTATATGTAAATAAATCAATCACGCAATGAGTGAAGTCACATACCTGTTATATTTTCTGTGGGATTATCTGTGCCGTAATGAAAACTATTCTCCTTTTCTGATGACATCTTAAAGTTTTCCAACTAGACCAAAAACAGATTTTTGATGCAACATTACCCATCTGGTGAAAAAATTATTCAAAATAAGAGGGAATGCACCCTGAAAGACTGAATGCTTACCTCAGTGCAGATGGACTCTGAAAGTCTACTGGTGAGTGATCCTTTATCGTCAAATTTGCAGGTGCTGCAAGAAAACCAGTGTTATTAGTCATCAAACTGTACAAAAGTACACTGGAAATATTACCAGAACCATAATGAATCAGTTCTACCTGGAACGTTGTGCTAATGTGGGCTCACAGTCAATTGGGTTTTCCTGGTTCTTAAAAGAAAAAGACAAAATACACACACACGCACACACACACACACACCACATTTTAACTTTTATGAGCATTTTAAGAAAACAAGCAAATAACAGTGACTCAACACCGGTCTCACCTGTGCATCAATGTTACTTATTTTAGCTGCATGGGGGATTCCTGCCTCAGCATCTCGCTTCCTAGTTTCTTTCTGACGCTGCATCTTTATGTAGTCATACGTGCTCATGCCCTTGTAAACTGCACAGGAGAACAAACACCAAACGGAAACAGTGAGGGTTAATGAGGGCAGGGAATAAAAAAGTAAAATCTATTTGATGCTCTACATGACAGATTGTGTATGGTTGACTGCTTGTGACTCACAGAGGTAAAAATGGAAGCCTAACAGATGACCAAGCAGCAGCAGACAGGTGATAGTTAACATGACTGTAATGAAGGCCAACACAAGGAGACCAGCTGAACTAGTCCGTATGGGCGCTAATGGTAAGAACACCAGCCAGGTCCCGTTACTCAACACACCTATGGACACAAAAAAACACACCACAATACCCTCAGCCCTGATAGAATTTAACTTTAAGTGTAGAAAATAACTTTTACAATTTATCAAAGGATGTATTGTGTCTTCTGTGGAGTCAGATCAAACAAACACTGCACTGACTCTCACCGTTGAACTGTGGGGCTGTCCGCAGGCTGTGTGGATCCAGATAGTGCTGGATGAATATGAACAAGACGACGATGAGAAGCAGGGAGACACCCAGTGTAGCAGAGAGCAGTGCCACAAAGAAGCACCTGGAGGCAAGATACAAACGCTGCTGTCAATTCGTATCCCACGCAGCATCGCCCATGTAGTCTGATGTGTCAAAGCTGAAAATGATCCAAAACTCCTCTCTCTCCTCTGTCTTACCAATAGTTCCTGCCACCCACGCAGGTGTTCAGCCATTTGCAATGGTGGTCAAAGTCTGCCACACACTTGTTGCAAACTCCACAGTGTTTCACTTTGGGGCCACTACATGGAGATGGATTACATTGTTTTTATTATAAGCAACCTTCTGATGATGAATTACCAAATCTAACTATAATAATTTCAAAATCATATTACTGGTTGGATACATACACTTTGACATCGCACAGGTAGCAATGTAAGTCCTGGATGACATGGGGTTGCTTGGTCCGGTCAAATAGCGGCATTGGACTGGTATAGTTCTGTTTGGCCCTTACACTGGCATCTGCTGGGTCTATAGTCACTGCAGCAATATGGGTTACTAGGTGGACAATAAAAACTATACCTGTCAGCTACACAGTGAGGGTCAAGGGAAAAGTATTACAATCTGGCAAATATTGAAATATGATTGTGATAAATTTGTAAAAATTGACAAACACATGAACCAAGAAACTGTACAAAAAAGTATTGTTTATGTGAGGAATACAGTCAACAGTGAAGAAATCAACAGTCAAAGGACACCCAGCAGCCTGTTGCAGCTATATAAACTAGTGCTGACGTCATGTAGCATTCAACTTATGACAAAAAGGCCAGTGATAATGTGTTTCACGCTTAATGGAGAGGATGGTAACAAAGGGAGTCATGTCTGGTGTGACTGGAGCCTATACAAAAAGCCCACACAACAAAATCCTTGTTCAAGACCATAGCAAAGAGGAGAAATGTTAGAGCAGCCTCTATATTAAAACCTGAAAGACTTTTATTTTAAAAGACAGATGAGGAGATACATATTTCCACTTAAACTATCTAGGTTTAAGTTATCAGCTCTGTAAAGGATACAGCATAGACAGCATTTCTCCACGGTAGAGGCAGAAGGGGGATATAGATGCCAAAGCTGACTATGGCAAGGTAGCTGTACACCAACCAGCCAGCCACTTGGAAGGTTTGAGGTGGCCACGACCACCCGTTGATCCTGGGGGGCTTAGATGGAACCAGCTCATTCCTGCTGCTGCCACGCATGGGAGCCGTACGTCTCAGCCGCTGACTGAAGCAGTTCATCTGAACCACACACAGGGGGTTGAGGGGTGGGGGTGGACACAGGTGAATAAGAATGAGTAAAATCTACCTTGAGGAAACTTCAAACATCTATAAATAGTACTCCAAGTAAGTCTAACTGCAACAGTGTGTGTCCAAATTTGCTGGGGAAATGAGATATGGAAATGAGTTAGACGTGACTCTTTACCCTCCCCCATACTGTGATAGGAGCAGTAAATGGTGCTTCACTCACATCCAATAGTACTATGTGAAGGGCATATACTCTGCCAGGTGAAACAGGCATAACTGCGTATCAGTTACACAAGGAGGATATTGCCAGCAACTAATTCATTACCTCATCCAGAATTGCAGAATTAACCCAAGACTGCAACATCCTTATATTTAGATTGAACAATAATAGTGTGAGATGAATACTAATCAGCATTATCAATTACTTTTTGTGCTTATTCCTCTCCCAGTAATAAAACTCAATTGGAGAGGTTTCTGTCCATGGCTCCATGTTTTTACAAAAACATTTAGAAGCCAGAGACACAGAAATCTATCCACTGAGCACAATTCCTCATATTACACTCTTTCCAACTAAATAAGTCAGATTTGATGTGACATAGGGAACTGAGGCGTTTTGCTCATCATGAAATTCAGCTGCAAAGCAAATACTGTAATAAATCCCAAGCTCCTTATTTGCGCTCCTGACAGATGGCTTTGCCGCGTCCACGGTTTTTTGCTTAACAAATACCGTAGCCATAGCTGCCACATTAGTGGAATAAGACGGAGACGTGACAACTCTGTCAGGGAACGCTTTGTTTCTCTTTTGGCACCCCATCCAGCATTTAACAGATGATGAAACTCTGTTTTCACAGCTTAAAGTAATTGGAAAATCACAGCAAAGAGAACAGACGACAGAAAAGCTCTCTAAAAGTAGAAATCCATCAAAAGTCACTGACCTTTTTTTCTGTTTATGCCGTCCAGCGACTATGAAATGAAAACAATGGTCTATATTCTTGTTCAGATGGAGAAGCAGATCTCTCGCGCTTGATTGCCCATAATTAGTTTGGCAGCGGGTCAGGTGTCTTCCAACAGGCAGCACTCACATATCGCACAAAAACACGGACGGCTCAGAGAAAGCAAATCACTTCAAAGCTTTCACAAACATCCATTAAATTCGTCAAACGCTCCTCCATTTCTATGCCATCGAGGGACGGGTGTCAGAGTTGAAGTATCAACTCCAGCAGGTCGCGAGCAGCGCTATGGAAACTGTCCTGCTGCGCATGTGTACTGGAACACTCATGAAGACACCCAGCTGTTTGTTGCGGGCTTTTTCCGACAGAATTAATACGCGCGCGGCTTTAAGCGCGAAGGGTGGGACCAATATATCAAATTCATAATTTCACTTGTTTCGCACTTTCCGTCCCTGGGGAACAGAAGCCCCACCAAAATAGCCAGTGGTCAGGGTCCCCAGAGAACAAGAAAGGAGCTAAACACAGAAAGGAAATATGCACGTGCAACTTCTGCTTTTAAAAATAAAGCCTGTGCAGAGACTGTTCAACTATCTTTTTCCTCTCATCGTGCATGATTTCACCTGGTTTAGTTACATAATACCAATTCTAAATGGATCGCTGCAGGTCACAATGTAATTCGTTCATTTCACTTCCCTGTTACATGATCTTCACAAACGGAGATGACCTACAAAGCCAGCCAAAACATTTCACGAATAACAAAAATTGCAGACTAATAGCCTTTCACTGGGAGTTTAAATTCATGCTGTAGACATGTGGGACCGGAATGGAATCTGTGTGGACACATGAACCGGCCAGAGAATCATACAGCATCAATTAACTGCAAAATACTATGGTAGCAAGGTACCTGTTACTGCTTTTCATATATATTTGATGCAGCTGATACCGATTTAGAGCTCTCTAAATAAATCAGGTGAGACAACACAGTAAAGTTCCATATATTTATAAAACCAAGTGCAAACATTTATTTTTCAAGTGTTGCACTCGTAAAAAAACAAAATTACAATCTGTACAATCATGATCAGCCTTCAAAGCAGGTTAAAAGCTCCTGCTGTTTAAACAGAGTCCAGCAACAGGTGTCAAGTGTTGTTAACACCAGTATAACAAGATGACAGTGTGTGTGATCAGCTGTTGGCGGTGGAGCCCGGCTCTGGAGACTGCAGGAACTCGTAGGGATCATGAACCATCTCAGACTGGTCACCAACACCCAGGTGTGATGGGCTCCCTGTGGACAAGACATGACAGGGTTCTGATGCCGTTGCAGTGGTGTTAAGCCTTTATGGAAAGCGATGAGCAATTTGTAAAAACCTTTGAGCACACTGAAAAACACACATGGGATGTCTGACATTTAGTTGACATTTATGGAATAACAACACACTAGAGTATTGGTCAACAGGGAGCATCTATTGAATCATCCCCCCAGCAATCTAAGTGTCATTTCTGACTGCATTAAAAAACGGAGGCAGTCCTGGTTCTTTCAACTGGGAAACATTGCCATAATCAGATCAATTCTGTCTGACAGGGATGTGAAGCAAGTCATTTTACGCTTTGTAACTTTCAATTTACTTGTCTGGGCGAGTAACAAAACTAATTTTATGCCCGCACTAGCTGCCAGTTAGATACAGAATACAGTTTAAAATTCTGCTGATTGCATTTTAAGTCATAGGTAGTCTTGCTTTAATGTACAGCTGATTTCTGAGTTTCTGAAGCCATATCACACAATAAAGTCTCTTAGGTCTTCTGACAAACAAGGCTCAGTGGTCCCTTGCTTTTATGCTTTTATTTACTTTTATGTCCTCCTGCTGTTTTATTTTACTGTTGTGTTTAAATTTAGTATTATACTTTACATGCTGCTTGCTTTTTTTCTGAATTCCAAAGTTTTTTTCTTTTTTCAAATTTTATTTACTTTTGTGAACCACTATCTCCTGTTTAAAAAGTTGCTATATAAATAACAATGCTATTACAGCACTGTGCATTTGTTTGTTAGCATAACAATGACACTGATAAGATAGGCATAAAAGAAAATCCACTGTATCTACTGCCCAGCTTTTACTGAGATGCTCTGTCACGAGCACCTACTAAACAAATACATTTCTGTGTTGCTCCTGTTAGCAATACCTAGGTGGTGCTGGTCCCTCTCTGAGGCGTTGGAGAGGGAGGACAGGTTGGAGGAGGGTCTGGAGCCAACCCTGTCCACCTGAGCCTCCTGGAACTCCTGCAGGAGTTTGTCTGCATCGTCAAAGTGCTGCTGGCCCTCCTCGTGCCCTGGCTCTTTCTTCACTGTTTTACCTAATGAATGAGGAGAGACGATAGAGGGTCAACTTGGGAAAAGTAATGGTGATAACGTTGAAAAAAAAAAAGGTCACTCAGAGTACATATCAGGATAATCACCTAATGAATTCAGCATGGATATATCCAGAGACATATCAGGGTAGTTCTTCATTGACATGAAGTCCAGCACTGAACCACTTTCTCCTAAACCACTGCCATCTGCCATCTGAACAAACACACACAGCCTGAATCAGACAATCAAGCATAACTGGAGAAGTGTTATTTACTACAACCGTTTGACTGGATTGTTAGCGTCTACCAGCTATGGCGTACCTGCATGTCAAAACTGTTAGTCTTGGCTTCATCAGGTTTCAGTGCCATGTTTCTTTTCTGAATTGTGAAAGGAAAGTAAGCATCATATATGCATACTCAGCTTGCATCACTGGAACCAAAACATGGGAGAAATGGTCCACAAATTCTCAGTTGATGAATGAGATGTAGTGTGAATAGCTGAGGTAGGATACCTGTCGGATCTGACTGACGGCTTTACTGTGGTCGCCTGCAGTCATTTTATCCAGGAGCTCATCGACCAAACACTTTGTGACACTTCCACAGCCCTTGACAAACTCCTGTATGCTGAGAGCCAAAGTGAACTAATTACAAACTGAAATTGGAAACATAATTTTATGACTACAGCATATCAAATATAACTTCTTCCTACAACAGAAATGTACCCTACCTGAGAGCACACTGAACCCCTGTGTCATCTCCATAGGCAGAATACAGCATGTCCATCTCATCAGGCAGCAAGTCTGGGTAGATGGAGTTCTTCTGAAGGCTCTGGGTGTTGTAGGCACTGCTCAGGAACGTCACTACATAGAGCAAGAAAAGAGTATAATCCTTAACACACTGTAAACACTGTCCTGGCATGCTTCAGTGCATGACATTTGAATCTGATAAAATGTCTAATTTTACTAAAGTTAGCCAATGTACACTTTAAGGAGTTGATGTACCTTTGTGTCTCCTGTCGTCTTTGAAACCTAAGGTTGTTAATCCAGGCAGCAGCTTATTTGACAGGGAACTCAGGTCGACGGTATGGGTCTCTTCTTCTGCAAAACACAAGACAGAAGATACCACAGATTGTAGTGATCTGGTTCAGGTCTTGAGAGCAGAGAGTTTTGTGGAAGTTTTCTAACAGCCTCCAAAACCACAATAAGAAAGGATACTGAACCTTCTGCGTCAGGGTCAAGCTGATTCACAACAGTATACACAAGGGAACTGTCTGTCTCTTTGCGCAAATAACCCATCTGTAAACACAGGAACAGAGATAAAGTGGTCAACGCCAGTACACTGAAAAGAAGTTGAGTCCAACAACACACCTTAATGGTCCAAGATCAAAAAGTTATTCCTTGGAGTAACTAAGCATACACAGCCTGTATCTGTTTATTGTTTTTCATTTCAGCTTTTAGACCACAACGGCAAGGTAATCTAACAGTAAGTACAATGTAATTTGGTTAAGGAGTTACTTAAAAGGATAACTTCAGTATTTTGGGCTTGTCCATTACGTACGTGTGTGTGAGTGTGTGTGTATACACACACACATATGTGTTCAGACATACATACATACATACATATATATAAATATATATACATATATATAAATATATATATATACCCGACAATTTACAGTATAGTGCTATCAGTAAAAATGAAAACCTTAGAGTTAGGCATGTATCGATTGATGCGATCCCGGGCTTCATCTGCAGAATGCTCCACCAGGGCCAGAACATGCTCCTCCGCTGTGCTGTCAGTCAGACTGCAAGCATTTCCCTCTGGTTCATACAAGTAGCTGAGATCAGAGAAGCAACAATATTATCACACCAACGCACTATACTGAATCACTACATTACAAAATCACAAAGCAGTAAGTGCTCAGCACTGCACTATAGGCTTTTCTGAGCAGAATAAGTTCACATAGAGAAATCGCATTCAATCAATCTAGACACTAGATATGTTTAGTATACCTGATGGCCTCCTTCATGTCTTTCACTGGCTGTTTTTTGGACTTCTTAGCAGATTCCACGGGGATAGGGATAATCTCTGGTGGGGGGACATCGGCTGTAACATCTTCATCTCCCAAAATGGCTGCCTGCTGGGTGAAATCCATGTCCTGCATGAAAGACATGCTGCGCTTTAGAGCCAACAGCCGCTCCTACAAAAAGAGCAGAGATAAGAGAGCCACAGGGCAACACTTTTACTCATCTGCATAGCTGGCAACTGAACGATAAGATGGCCAATAGAAAGGGAAGAAACAATGGAGAGTTGATGATAATTATATGCATTGCATTCAGGATTAACACAAAGCAAGTAACTTAAGTAAGATCAGTCTGGCATATGATATTACTCTGCTCTTAAGATGAAAAGCTGATGCAAAAGCAAATGTAGCACTCATACAAATGGATAGATGGCTTGTCAATAAAGTCCGACCATAAAACAACATACACTGGCAAAAGATCTTGCCAAATGAATAAAATAAGACAGAACGGTAATACTGCATCATAATATCTGAAATCTGTTCATTCTCTCCATAATATATGACCACATTACTTTGCTCATCATCTTGAAGCCCGTGTGGAGCAACTTCTTTGCAGCCTTATAATAGACAGTCTCTGGTCGGTTGTACACCATGGCATTGTCACACATCAGTTTAAAGTCCGCCTGGAGGGGAAAAAAACACGAGAATTCTTTCAAATAGGTATGAAGGCTTACTTGGTTTTCATATATTGGTTTCTAACACATCATGCTATTCTCAGTGCAAATAAATATTCACCAACTTTAGTCAGAATCTCAAAAATGAGCACATGGTCAAAGTATCCTCACCTTGAATTCTGTAATAGTCTTGTACTCATTGGTTGTAATCTTGTCTTTCATGGTGCTGAAGTCCATTGGATGTTTGATGATCATAGAGTATCCAGGAGCAATCGCATCTGTCACCGGAAATGAGAAGAATCCATGGGGGTCTTTCCTGTGAAAACAAATAATGAGTCATTGAGTACAGCAACATCTTGTTGGGCCACTGTAATATCAGCTCATATTTTAAATAGAAAGCTCTACAGTGACAACCCTACTGCCCGGTTGCAGCAAGCAGTAGCCCCACATAACAAGCAGATACTGCTATTGCGGTCAGTTAGCGCTCCTCACCTCTGCAGCTGGCGGAGGAAGTGCTCCAGGAGTTGCTGACGAGGAGTGGACTCATTCTCTGCATTGGGCCACACATAAAGAATAAACAGGTTCATTAGCACATTCACAGGGAGAGAAAGTTGATCCTGTGCCAGTGGAAGAGCTTTCTTACCTTGCTGAGTTCTGCATGCACGGACAGGCCTGTCTCCTTGCTGCTCTCCTTCCATCTTAACATTTGGATGAAACTCTTCCACCTCAGGCTCCACCTCAAACCTTTCTTTCTTCCTTTTCTTCTCCTCTGGCTGATAAGATACATCCATGATGTGAGTACATTTAGTGCATTTTCTAAATTATCATTATGAACTAGCTGAGAACATTTTCTAGCTAAAGTGATGTTATCTCACCTCTATTGCAATACTTATACTCTTTGGCAATGTGAAAGGTTCAACTGCCACACCACCACTGCCAGCAGTGGCCTCAGATTCATTCTGCTCTCTTTCTCTCTTCTTCCTTTTTTCTTCCTGTGAGAAAAATACAAACTTTAGCTCACAATATTTAACAATGTATTATTTGGATGAAAGAATGTTCCTAATCAAAGTAACCTTTCGCCGTCTTCTCTCCTCATCATCCACATGCTTGTCTTTATCCTTTTCAGACTTTTTCTTCTTCTTCTTCTTTTTCTCTTTGTGGCGTTCTCGCTCATGATCTGATCTGTCATCATAGTAACTGGAGTCATGGCCCGAACCAGAAAGTTCTGTGACCTCGCTTCCACCAACTTTGAGCACAAGCTTCAAAGGCTTCTCAAGTGGCTTGTCCTCATAGTCTGGAAACAAATCGCAAAATATAATCAATGGTAAACACACTTGTCTCAGTGGTGAAGATGATAATGGGATGATGAATCACAGTGTGTAAGATGGTATAGAAGAGGTAATGTGGGGTGATAAAGTGTGCATGTAAATCAGCTGTATGGCCAAACGGATGGATGTGATGGAGCCCCCCGAGTCTACTTAATTAATACTGGCTTTTGAAAAGCAAACTCTAGAAAGCTGTTCATCAAGTAGAAATAATCTGGTTGCCTAGGCATTTCTGCAGGTCATTACACTAATTACAATCGATCAAACCAAACGGTCGAGCTAAGATCTTTGCAATCATCAGCTGTTTAATTTCATGAATGCTAACTAAAGCCCAGTCTCTCTGCTATCACTGGCCAGCTAGCCAGCTAAGCTAGCTTGCGTAAAGCTAACGCTAACAAAAATGTAACAAAAGCTCCTGGTGTAGCAAATCGTCCATGTGTAGTCACGTACCATCAACTGTTCTCCACTCCGGTTTATGCTTCTTATGTTTCTTTCCCATTTCTTCTTATTAATAATTTACAAAGACGTTTGTTTGTTGCAATTATCTGGCTAGCTAACGACTAGTGTTATAACAATCGCTGCTATGAGAAAACTGGCAAACGGAAGTGATTCTTCAATAACAAATGATGTGTTTCCGGTTGAACAAATCTGCGCGCTGAATTCGATTGACTCTGAACGAAAAATTGACAGCTGACCGCTGATAACTGCTGTGTATCTGGGACTCAGGACGGAGGCAAATTTGACTTTACATCATAAATGTTCTAAGGTCGGTTTTCAGATTTAGCGGTATTGCTAACTGGCTTGCTAAACCGGTTAGTAAATGTGTTACAAAGTTCGCTTCATCATCATGTTTGGCTGGTAGGCTAGCTGGCTAACTTTAGCAAAGGCAAATATGCTTTTTCGTCTTTATAACATGGAAAAGTTCACTAACTTAACGTTAGCTGTTGGAGAAAATGTTGAACAGTAACTAGCTATGTGCAGAATATTGCTGTTAAAATGCAATGTCAACAGTTACAGGAATGGAAGGTGACAGAATGGAGGTTGGAAATCACACACAAAACATACATGTGGAAGTCCATGTTAAATGTCACAGGTGGGTAAATTAGCTGAGTAGTTCAATCATGTTTATGATCATGTGACAGACTTGTAATCAGTGGTCCTTACAGAAATGTACAACAGAAACACGCAAGAGTGAAATTGTATAATTAGTTTGAGTAAACGTTTTGTCAATTTTTTGAGTGTTCTTGTAAAGTCTGTAGGTTCACTTTTACTTAGCCACACAACTGTAAAGTCACACATAGTGGGGTTCTTTGCAGTGATGATCAGACAGCAAGAGGAGAAGAGTAACTTTTTTTTGTAATTTCCAGATGTTCCAATTAAAAGAATCTGGTTTAAACTCTGCCCTTCCATCCTTTTGGATTGCACAGAAAAGATCACATGTAACATTGTTCTCTCACTCAGCTACTCAGTAACTTTTACATAGTAGATTTTTACACCAGCACTTTTACTTCTACTTAAGCAAAATATTTGTGAAGTAACAGTACTTCATCTGGGACACAAATGTTCTCTCCACTGCTGGAAACACACACACATTGTTCAAGGGAAGGGTCACCATCAGCCATGTGGAATTATTGATGGATTATGTTCCTGAAGCCATACTTTCCTGCTCATAATATCTTATTTGATACTTTTTCACTTTTCAGCACAGCTAAACGGTCTGAAGTGCAGATGCATGTTCTGGCTCTGCTGAACCGCCATAGCACATTGTTTGGAAACTACAAATGGACTGATTTTGATGAAGATTTTCTCAGGAAACACGTGGAATCTGTGGCTATAGTTGATGTAGAGGAAATGGTAAGAACACACTTTCAGTACTTCTCAATAAATAAGTTATATTATTGTGCGATTCATAAAGGAAGTATACTGACTCTGCTTTTTTTTTTTTTGCATGAACATTTAACTTTTCCAGCCCATTGATCTGAAGAGCTGCCCTGTCTCCATTCACATCTTCACTCTGAATGACGACGGCCCGAGCACGCTCAATTTGGAGGAGGATGAAGAGCTTTCAGCAGCCAATCACTGGTTGCTGCCAGCAAGTAAGACACTGACAATGCAAAGCATATAAAGCCACAACAACAATACTACCTGTACTACTAATGATGATGATGATGAATTAGAGAACTGTTTTGGTTTAATTCTTTCACCTGGTGGTCTGTATTAGCATGATGAAGATGCTGCATCATCAATCTTCAGTATGTTCTATTTGTTGCATTTTTATCTATATCTTACATGGCTGCAATGACAAATTATCCTTGGGAACATATATTATCATATTTCCCCAAAATAACTTCACCAACCTGTTTTTTTTTTGTTGTTGTTGTTTTTTAACAGCTGAATTTCATGGAATTTGGGAGAGCCTGGTATATGAGAGTGGGGTCAAAAGCCAGGTAAAAAAATGATAGTAGTTGAGAGTGAAATAACTGTTTTCACCATTCCACCCTGCTGAATTTCAAATTGTTTCCTTTTGCCCTTAGCTCTTGGACTATGTCTCAACAACAATCTATTTCTCGGACAAAAATGTCGACAGCAACCTGATTTCGTGGAATCGTGTCGTGCTGCTTCACGGTAATTAATCAGGAATTTATGTAAGAATGTGTCAGAGCCAGTAATCATTAAGTGTAAAGTAACATATCATATCTGATACTGATAATGTTGTTTGTGCTCACATTCAGGACCTCCAGGCACAGGGAAGACGTCACTGTGCAAAGCCCTTGCCCAGAAGCTGTCAATCCGACTATCAGGCCGGTAGGAGCGTCTTCTTCTTTGGAAATGGCTTCAACAACAATTCGACACCTGCTCTTTCATTTCACCACACTCTCCTCTCCCTGCAGGTATTCCTACGGGCAGTTTGTAGAGATAAACAGCCACAGCCTGTTCTCAAAGTGGTTCTCTGAGGTACAACTGGCTCCCTATGATTAATCACAGTTCATTACATATTTTTGTTGGAACTGGTATTGTTTTGATAGCCAACTCTGCTTCTTCATTACAGAGCGGCAAACTGGTCACTAAGATGTTTCAGAAGATCCAGCAACTGATAGATGACAAAGATGCTCTTGTGTTCGTTCTGATCGATGAGGTAAAAACAGGCTTTGTGTAACTTGGAATTTCAACCAGTATGCGCCTGCAAAATTGTAATAATGGAATGGAATATTGTCTGAGATTGACTGGTTTTAATGGCACCTTCAGATTCACTGGAATGACACCAAGATATGCTTGCCCATTTAAATGTTTTAGCTTAGTTTTTCCATTTTACCATATTTAAGCTGCGCCCACTGTGAACCTGGTCCATTGTGTTCTGTGGAATAGGTAGAGAGTCTGACAGCTGCAAGAAATGCCTGCCAGGCAGGGACAGAGCCCTCTGATGCCATCCGGGTGGTCAACTCCGTCCTTACACAACTGGACCAGATCAAACGGTCAGAACGGATTGTATTCAATCGATTTATCTACAGTGGACCTTAATATTTTTAATCTACAGTATTAAAACTAATTTGTGAGGTCATACGACACCGAAAGCCTCAGTTTAGCAAAATCTCTCTTAATTACTATTTTCACTGGGAAATCGTCCCAGCAGACTTTCATTTTGTCCCACTACTCACTCAAGTCTGTTTGATTTATGTTTTTAGACACTCCAATGTTGTGATCCTGACTACCTCCAATGTGACAGAAAAGATTGACCTGGCGTTTGTGGACAGAGCTGACATAAAGCAGTACATTGGTCCCCCGTCTGAGAAGGGCATCTATAACATCTACCTCTCCTGTTTGGAGGAGCTGATGAAGGTTAGAAAACAATCCAGTATCACTGCAAGTTCTTCATGCTCATTATTTGTGTCATGATGGTGCAGTAAGAAGTATATACATACATTTTACTATAACATTCTCCTAAAATTATTGTAGTGTGTACAATAGCAAAAATTTCATATCGTCTCATTCCTACTGTATAATGCACTGCGTGTACAGTGCCAGGTAATCTACCCCCGGCAGCAGCTATTTACCATGCTTGAGCTGGAGACTATGGGCTTTGCAAAGAGTGAGGTGTCCCAACACAGTCTGACCCTCAGGAACATCGCGCTGTGAGTACAGGCTCCTATAGCACTCAAATCAGATTCTCCATGCTTTGGTCATAATATTGAATTGCAGCGAGAATTCAAAAAGCTGGAAGTTAATTTTTTTATTCCCCCCTCCCCACCATCTTAATTTCCAGAAAAAGCAAAGGTTTGAGTGGAAGAGCGCTCAGGAAATTACCGTTTCTGGCCCATGCGCTATTTGTAAAGGTAAGGATTTGATTTCCTTCGACACAGTGTACAGAAATGATGTGATAGTGTTTTTATAATTTGTTTGGTTTGCCCTGCAGACACCAACAGTGACTCTTGAGAGGTTTCTGGAGGCAATGGACCGGGCGGTAGACAAACAAAGGGAGGAGAAAGCTAACCTGGTCAATGGCCTCTGAAGTTAGCATAGTGCCCAATGGCTGACACAGGCAACATTTGTGCTGTTAATCCAATGTCATCTTGGTTTGTGGTTTGAAAAAAATACAACCAAGCCTTTTTTTTATGAATCCTCATCAGTGCATTTGGCTGCACTGTGTTAGAAATATTGGCTCAGTCTGTGTGAATAACATTGTTTTAACAAATACTGTCTTCAAGGTAAGAGTCTTCTTTCAGGTGATATGATGTATTTTTATTTTATGTTGTTTGTTTGTTTGGTGGTGCTAGTTCAAAAGACCAAGTCCATATGATTTTCACTAGATTCTGTGGACACAGTTTGGTTTTAAGATGGGGTCACCAAAGCTTGAATTCTGCTATTAACTCAAATGTTTACTTTACTCTTATTATTAAAGTGTTTGAATTTTATATATGTATAAATCCACAGCTTTAACAAATGCTAGCTTATTTTAGTTCCCAGGTTAATTTGCATTTTGCTTAACATGCTGTTCAATTTGTTTCATGTGTTTACAAAAGGACGTGCCTAACAGACAAAGGAATTGTTCAAAGAAAATGTTCATTTATTGTTTCTGTTTATCATCTTCAGAGGGCATTTTTATGCCAACCAAAAATACACTTTAAACTCAAACTGTCATTCATGTGTTCTTTGTCTCTTTGTTGTATATAACATTGTAATAAACTAAATTGTTTAATTTTTAGATGCGTCTGTGAAATGATGTGCTGTGTGGAAATCAGTGTTTTTTTTTTGAGAACTATCAGTGCCCTACATTCACCACCTGGTGGCGCATGAGTGCAATCATTCTGATATTGTATCATACATGTACTGAAAACATGTATGTTTTTCTATAACATTCTATATTTTGCATTGTACCTGATGACGGTGATAACAATGAGGATATTTTCCACATCGATGAAAAAAGATTTGCTGCTGATCAAAGGATTCAGCGTGGACAGGGGTCATATGTCTGATTTGTTTGCATGTTTCTGCAGACAGATTGACCTAAAAACAACAAACAGGTGGAAAGTAGTGCAGTGTTGAATGACACATTATTGTATCAGTCATGTTGAGCAGAGTTTACATGGGTGGATCAGTAGTTCCATTCCTAGTAAGAGCATGTTTTGCATTCTGCAAATGCTGTTCTGCTTTGCATGTCAGCTTCAAGGTTCAGACAATGTTCCCTTTGTTTGTTGTTGGCCAACAGCTTTTTCACTCCACTTCAAAGGTATTTTTGTCTGTTGTTCCTGAATGAAAAAGGATAGTGCACGTTTACTTTATTCAGTAACTTAATTTCTGCTCTATCATATCAATGAACGTCATCTTTAAAGTGACCTTCCTTGGGTATTTTATGAAGAACCTATTCCTTTATGTTCCATACTGGATGAAATCATCATTATCGAGTTGTTTTAAAGTAATGATCTGTTTATGCAATTATACTGTACATTACTTTTTCCCTGAAATTTGAAGTGATATTGAGAGAGTTGGTTACTGATTGCTGCTGGATCTTATCTTTACTTTGGTTCCCTTTTTTTACCCTCCAAACTATGAAGTCGTTAAGTCCCAGCACATAAACAAAAATTCTACCCAAGATCTCTAAGGACCAATTTTTCATAAAAAGACAAAATTGGGCTTTATAGATAAAACGCTCAGAGTGGAATCCCCCTCACAATTTATTAAGGAAACAATTTTGATGTTTGTGTGAATTATCTCTTTAATCTCAGTATCTATTATATCATCTCTTTTGGGCATAAAATAATTGGTCAGTGCTGTTTTTTTATGTGAAATGAATCATGAGGAAGCTCCACTTTTCACTAATCTGGATCAATGATCACAAAGTCAAAAGAACTAGAGAGAGAGAGAAAGAGAGTTACAGAAAATGGGCATGGTAAATAAAACCATAATTGCTCTGTCTGGAGGCTTTTTTCTTTTGACTGTAGTCCGTCCAAAAACCAGGCAGCTGTTAAAATGCAATCAAGACGGTGAAAGGGAAAAAAAGTCAAAAGCCTCATTGTTACAGGGTTTTATCACTGTTCTAAGCCGTTTGAAAATGTCAGAAAACTCCAAACAAAACAAATAGCCTGATGTTTATCTTCTCAACCGTTGTTCAGGTATATGGCTGAGAGCAATGGAATATTGCTGCATGTGCCAGTAGTGATTCACATTGGGAGGGGATTAATTTACACAAACTTATAGACACGTTAGGAAACTGAACAGAGCTGCACACTAAACGATGGAAATGATCATTTAGTTCTTCGAGCTGAAAGCTGCAGATAGAGCAATTAGTTTAAACTCACATAGCTTGTAAAGCAGCTTTTGAGGGGAGAGGATCTTTTAAATGGAATCAAACCTGTATGTGTGTTTATGATATTTCATCCACTGACAAGTTCAGAAATACCCTACAACCCCCCTCTCTCTCTCTTGCCAATAATGATCCACATCCTCTGTAAGAATAGCTAATGAGAGCCCATAATGCCTAAGCTGTGTCAGAGCTGCCATTTCTTCCTGTTTTTCATCTACATGACAGCCTTTGATAATATACTAGAATTTCCATCCCAGTGAAACTTGCTCTTGTGAAAAAAAAAACAACTGATCCTTTCTCTCTGTCGCCAGTTTAAACCGTTCTGTCAGACTATATGAACAGCTTTTTTTTTACGCCTGCGTTCTGACATTTTGTCTCCCATATGTTTGTCATCCATTTAAGCAGGTTGTTAGATGAGCTATGAGTGGGAGAGAGGAGATGCAGGAGAGGGAGAGAGACACCTTCCAAAGAGACAGAAGCCTGGGAGTCAGGCTGCATAAAGAAACAGTGATAATTAGGCACGGCAAGTAGGATCAAAGAAAACTGCCATCAATGAGCTATGCAAATGCCTGCTCATCCTGTCAACCATACAGAGTGATCTGAGAGTCACACTCTGTCAAGGCTGTGTGTGAGGAGACAAACTGACAGGAAGAGCTATATAGCCGCACTCCTCATTCATCAAGGTGGGCCTACATATGGATTTGAAACTGGGACACTAAGATACAGTATCACCCTCAAGAGAAAATAGATGTTTTGTATCCAATTGCACAGAAAGCATTTTCTATCATCTCCGTCCAGGCAGAGGCCTTCTGTTTAGGTTCCTGAAGAGTAAAGATTACAAGGTTTCTGGAGTGTAATTTTGTCTATGGCAGTATCAGAGTGGTGCAGTGAGTGAATGAGTGACTGGCAGCCGGTGTATTATAATAACAGTTTATACCTTTGATGACATGCATGGATCAAAGTAAAATCTTTCCACCTTCTTAATATTATCTGCACAGGCGTAGAATGTTTACAAAACAGTTGTGCTTTTTACTACATCTATGTTCATACCGAAGCAA
>OMKZ01033183.1:37181-51976 GCA_900302535.1 Neoniphon sammara | reverse complement strand
TCGACACCAACACTGGGAGCTGGGAGAAACCATTGAAAGGAGCGTATAAATGCAGCATCATAGTGTCTGCCTGCCCTCCCCCTCCACTCTCTCGACATCAAAAGTGTGCACCCATCCTGAGCCGACAGAGCTCCAGATCACTGCAGTGCATGCTGGGTAAGAGAGGACAACTCAGGACAAATGCAGGGACTTTAAGGATACTGCAGTAAGCTGTTCACAAAGAAAAAAAAGAGGGAAAAGATGCAGAGAGAGAGGGGAGGGGAGGGGAGGGGAATGAGACAGAAATAAATTCTGCCAGTATCAGTGAGAGATGGAGGAATTCAAGTAACATTGCATTCTGACAAATACAAAAAAAATTGTTTGACGCAGCAGTTCAGCCTTTTAGGTCATTATCTCTGCATCAATAAACAGAAGGGAAGAAGCCATTTTGGAGCAATGCGAAGGGCTTTGATATGAATTGGGTCATTTTGAGAATCATTTGGTTCTTCTGTATCAGTCTGGGTGGATTTTTTTTTTTTGCATACAGGCTACCACAAGGCTCTGATTTCACTTTGAGGAAAAGCTGCATCCTGGGGATCCAGTGCACATCATACTATAGTATTGAGTCATTCAGCTCATTGTTTACTGTATTTGACCAGAGAGGATGCGATCGAGTTTAAGTATAGAAATGCGCAATGCTGTTATCGACTGAACTGCTGCCCTGGGTGAAGGCTTGTGGTGTAACAAGAAGTTGTGTGTGTTTATATGCAGGGCATCTACAGGTTTCAGAAAGACTTTTAAGAGCTTTTTAACGCTACATGGAATTCAAATTAAGACTGATTCAGGGACCAAAATAATAATAAAAGTAATAAAGTATAACCAGCCTATAATAGGATGCATAGTGCATGTTCTGGATTTCATCTGAGAGCGGCAGTGCAAAGAAACCATTAACCATTAACCTCATTAACCTCTCACACCTCAGCTTAGATATGTGAATACATTTCAATTCCAGATAATTTATTTCAGGACTGTTCCAGACTTTTCAAGGACCTGTACACACCCTGGTGTGTGTGTGCGGTTATGCATCCACATAACCTGGATCATATAATTTTACCATGGCAGCATTATTAACACTGACCTTGCCTGTTGTGCCAGACACCCCTCCCCCAGCCTTCGCTCTGGCATACAACTGCCCGATACCGGGGCCACTGCCAAGCCAGTCGCATAGACGGGATAGTGAGTGCTATATGAAAACATGACCCCTGCGCGACCTCTGTGTGTGTGTACAGTGCTATTTCTAGTGTGTTAGTGTGTGAACTAGTTCACCGTGAGTGTTGGAAGTCCGTGCACGCAGCAGACAGGAAGCGCTACAGGGAATACATGTTCACATAGCCTGTGTCACCACTGATCAGCCTCTTTTATTTCCTCCCAGATGTGACGGCAAGGTTACCGGCATCCACGCCGAGGCCAGGCCAGGGGACTCCCCCTGCAGCAACCCGACAGTACAGCAGCAACCTGCATCATGCTCCAGTCATCACAGTCACGCCATTAAAGGTGTTTTTTAAACATCATCATATCACTGTCAGATTAACTGTGACACTTACGTATAATTACCATAAACAACTGAGAGCATGGCAGAGATGACTGGTACTCTCTGTTTTATTCAAGAGGTATTGCTGCTTGTGTCTCAAAGGTGCAATAAGTACAATTTTTATGGTCCCACAGCATGAGATGACAATCTGTGAGGGGCTGATAGGGATTTTTTGATCAGAACCACTAAATGGGTGATTACTTGTCCAGCACTGACATTTCTGACTTTCAAAACTCAATTTCTGGTTCACACTCTGCTTTGGAACAAACACTTTCAGACACTTTTACGTTGATGATGTTTCTATTTAAACCAGAGGAATGTCTACCTCCTCCTGTTTTGTGCCATAAAGAAATCTAACTTTGTGCTGTAAAGCAAAGCTTTGGACTACCTGAGTTACAGATATTAAGTGTCACCTTATATCTAGGTGTTTCTGATGATGTATCTGATTCCTAAACTGAACAAAGACAAAATACTAGATCTTGATCCATCTATTCTAAGACACTATATCAATTTGGAGAGTCTGAGTGGAAACAGATTTCAGAATTCTGATTTGCTTGGTATTAAAAAACAAATATACTTAAATACTTGAGGTGTCAAGTAACAGTGTGCAGCCAGTTTCTCTGTATAATTCGTCACCACAACCTGTCAAAGATTCAGCTGTTGTTGGATGAATGTTGCAATAAAGTATTACCAACTGCGTTTGTTTGTTTTCAAATCGGATGAAATATAAGCTGACAGTAAAGAACAATAACACCTTGAACAATATTAATCACTTCTTTATGGGCCCTTTCCATTCTTCTTGTGGATGTGTTTTCTGATATAGCTTTGTTTTAATCTTAGGATTTACTCACTTTTGCTTGTGTGACATAAACACATCTAAATTTGCATTTTATTTTAACTCAGACGTTTGCTTAGTATTCACTGTTTAGCGGGACTGAAACATAGCTAATGTGTACAGCATATCTTTGTCTAAGATGCACAGTATTTGTAACTAACTGTACACATGCAGGGTTTCATTTATGGCAGATAAAACCTGAATAGTTTGCTTCATTTGTGTTCCAGCTTGTATTTGCAAGAGGCTCCCATCTCCTGTGGCAGCAAAAGCAATTCTTTCAATGAGTTGGGAGATTTGAGGGACTTCCATTTTCTCTCCCTTTAAATATGCCATGGGTCTGGCCCATAAAGTCAAACGCACTTACAGACTATTTTTTGTTAACTGATCTTGGAACGGGTTTTTCAACAAGTGACTTAACTGACCAATCACATCTGGGCCTTTTTCCCACTACCATTTTTGTAAAAGTAAATTGAGCTGTTTCTGAATAAAAATCTTTGGGTATTTTTATGTAGACACAGAGTATTTCCTTTCTGTTTGAGTTTCTGAGTGCATTTACACCACACTAGCACACTGTTAATATCTGGGATAATCAAATGTTCTTCTACACTGGCTGATGTAAACATCATATCCCATTTACAAGATAACCATAGTAATCTCTGTTAGCAAAAACCCAGTTTAGTTCCCTGATGTACAAGTCTGTATTTATTTTTGCTTTAACTTTTTAAAATCGGGTTAGTCACACTGAGAATAACAAATCTCTTTTCAGGAGATACGGGATTTGGAAGCGAGAACCATGACAAATAGAAAAATTACAAAACAAATTAGAGCAATGTACCAAAGCAAAACACAATCTAACTTGCATAGAGGTAAAAGCAAAGTCAAAGTTCGCTGCTTAAGCACTTAAAAGACAGAAGTCCAGTTGCAAACCAGCAGGATCAGAGGCCAAAGCCTGTATAAATCTTGGCCAGACAAAGCACAAACAGCCTCTTATTAAGCCTGCCACAAGACTGTTCATAATCTCTTTATACTCACCAAGAGAGACCCGCTTTTTCAGTTTCAGCAATTTCATTTTTTCATTTTACAATAAATTCTATGAAGTGTGAGTAAGTATAAAGTAAATGTCCGTTTCAGTTCTGGCTTTATGAACAGATAGCAATTCTAATAAACTATAAACAGTAATCCACACCAAGTTTTTAAGAGCTGTTATGGCATAAATAGTAAAGTAAGGAAGCACACCCAGAATGTCGCTTTACAAGAGTATTGTATTTCTGAATGGAGTATGAAAATGCATTTCAACAGCTTATCCCAGGCAAGACCTTAACTGGGGTATTATCTATTATTCAGGATACAGTGTGTATGTAAACACACTCCCTGTAAGCTTAATGTGTATTATACAGTATCTGAGCAATAACACAAAGTAGCATTGTATTCTAGTAACAGCACGGTGCTGTCTTAGAAATAAAATTGGAAAGCGATCTTGTAATCCACCACTATTATGTAGCTGAGTGTATTTTTTCAGTAAAAAGACCTTTGTGGAGAAGCAGTAAACTGCACTATGGTAGCTCTGCATGGATAGGTATTTGCAGATTTAACAAACTTGTAACACTGATTTCAAAAACTGACCTTTGGACTGCAACCACTGATCTTTAGGAGGCAGCCAGAAGAAATTCTGTATCTGTCAAAAACAGACTGAGCCAATATATTCTCTATGGGGTCATACAGTGACAAGTGCAGAGGGAATGAGTGACTCGTTTTACGTCAAAAATTTGGATGCTCTGACAAAGGTCTCCTAACCAAAAGTCTGAGGTGTTAAAGAGACATTTGCATGAACGATGGGGTGGGAGGGGGGATTATCTTTAGACGTGTACATTAAAAGCTGAAACCTTTAAAACATTTTTTTGGACTGCACTTCACACAATTATCCATTTACTCTTCACCAGCGTGCTGGGACGGCAAAAGTGGAGCTTGCCATTTTTCTGTGAAAGAAAATGTCAGTAGCAAGAAACTTGTTAAGATCCTTGTTTCTGTATTTACAGACTATCCATCCATTTTTCAAAAACGCTGCACCTCTATTTTGCACTGCAACAAAGAATAGAGAGGGGTGGATCCATGTACATCCATGTTCCAGTGTCTTTTGATCTGCAATTAAGCACTGTAAATACCTCACTTGTACTGTAAGAGCTAAATTAAGTCATTTATCTGAGACATAGCTCCACTTTTACAAGACAGTAATGACTGTAATAAAACTGCAGGCAGACACATTAAGATTTAGGCCAAGTTGTGAACTATATAATACAGTGAATGATTCACCATCTAGGCCATACAAAAAATTAAAGGCATAGGCTACTCATAAAAAAATACCAGACAATAAAAATGACAAACAGAATCTTGTCAAACAAAACCTTCCGTATAACTTACAGAACAAAAGTTTTATTTGTTAGTCTTTGGCATTTACATCCTTGCTGTTTTTCTAGGTCCCCCATAAACACAATATGTAGTTTAAGAAGCAACTATCCCAATTCAGACAGCCTTAAACCATGAAAGGCTGGGTATGGGAGGGTTTTCCTTTCCCTGGAACACAGCAGCCCAGTTCTCTACAATAAACACAAGGCTTTCCCAGGCAGGCTGGGGAGGGAAGGAAAGGGAAGAGGCAGGATGGTTGCATGGCTGCCAGGACCATGGCAAGCCCTTGGACACACAAGATGTTTCTTGGCAGATGCGCAGGAAGCTGGATCCACGCTGCCGCATTCCAGGCAGTCCAAACAGAAAGAAATACAGGAAAACAAAGACAAATGAATCAACAAGTAAAGTCAAATTAAAAGAAAAAATTCAGGATGAGAAAGTTTCCACCACTTTGAAAGAATGTTATAGCCTGACTGACTCCAACAAACAAACAGGTCATCCATAGACACCCTAGAATTATCTCCAAAACTCCTCCTTTGATTGGTCAGTTTCCTTGTCTCTTGGTCTGAAACCTGGATACCACACTGGCATAACCCTCACTACCTGGGAACCCTGCCAGATTTTAGCGAAAAAACAAAACAATACCAAAAAAACAACAACAGATACACAGATACAGTTACTGTGTATACTCTTTCTGTATGCATCAAGAAGGTAAGATGGCAACTTAAAAGCCCATGCAGACTTCATTCACACAAGTCTTACAAACAATGCAATATCACATCTACAGTATCAGAAACCACAAACCGAATTCCATGGTTTCTGAATCCATAAAGATTTAGTTGGAGGTCATTTTTCCCCATCTGTCCCCTATGAGAATATGGGACTCATCTCCACCCTACAGCTGGAGCCACTGCTCTCTGGGAGAATGATTTCACTGAGCTTGAACAGCACACTCAGGTTGTCCCAACAACAGGACAGGGAACACAGAATGGGGCACAGTTCTGGGTATCTAACCCTGCCCAACTAATGCTACTGCGGTTTTACATGAAAATTCTCATTAAAGATTAGAATAAAGATTAGTATCAACTGTTCATGTGCAGAAAAATGTCATGAATACCACCTTCCTGCAATTTCCAGTAACACCGTACAGTGGATTACATCACCAATTTTTATTGACCCCTAGCAAGTCTCACACTATCTTGGCTATTTCCCCAACAGATTACCTGTGATGTGGGTAGAAGACTTTGCCAATATAGAACAGAGATCCACCGACAGCAATAAAATGGGTTTAGAGCACACTTGGTGACTTGACTAATTAGAAAAGGGATTCTTCTCCCCGTCCAAAAGAAGAACTATTCAATCATGGGCTACAGTTTCTATATGATGCAAGGGACACTTCATGATGCCTGCATATACACTGTTATCTATAAAGCATTCTTATGTATCATAGTCTGTTGTGCCAAAAGAGTAGAGAACAACAAAAGAATCTGAGGGTAACAAAGTAAAGAGTGGGGCGGTAGTATGAAGAGGTCATTATCAACCAAAGAAACACATCAAAACACTTCAAGGTAGCCCAAACTCCCGTCACTAGGGCTGCCCCCTAATAGTTGACCAAACGTTAGTCGATGAGAAGAGTCTTAGTTGACCAGGTTTGCATTGGTCAGCTAGTCGCATGAAAAAAAAAATCAAACTCCATTCGGGAGCTGCACCTTACACCTAGAACTTTTAATTTGAAACCACAAACACAGGAAGTGGCGACACTCAGTCACTGACGCAGCTTTATGCCAGCTTACATTTACATTTACATAATGGACGTATTACCAGGCAGAAAATCCAAAGTGTGGGATCATTTTGAGAGGGTAAAATCAGGACCCCAAGAAAGTGACATGTAAACTCCACAGGCAAAGATTTGCCATTCATTCGTCGACCTCAAACATGAAGCATCATCTGAAACATGTAAGTAACCTATCGTTAGCCACCTAGCATGGCCACTCTAGATAGCCTAGATAAATAAACATATTGTCATATGCACTATTAACCTTATCTAAGTGTCCACGGGGTGTGGGGAAGCTAAATTACCTCAGTTTCTGCATGTTTAACTTAATGTGCATTTCTCTCTATAGGCTCATCCACTTTAGAATCATTACAGCCTTTGCTGGCGTCGTTAATGTGTGGCTCGCGTCGCATGCCTGTGCTTGTAAAATTATGTTTTAAATGGTCAGTATAACGGTATTGTATTACTCAGTTTTCTGACGTCCCCCCCCCAAAAAAAATATGTATTTAAATGATTAAATCAATATAATAATTTTGCGACGACTAGTCGACTAAGGGCTTGAACTAACGTCTACCAGTCAACTAGGAAAATCTTTAAACGGGGGCAGCCCTAAACGTCACATCAAATCATCAAACCCAAAGGGAGCAACTCAGGTATCTCCAGGTTTTGTTCAATGAATGATTGCGAGATTATATGCATTGGCTGTAGCAATGTGGCTGCTATATTGGACCGTGGTGACAAAGAGAGCGCTGAGACATGAAGTAAAGCTTTCAATTTAATAGTTGATCTTCATTCCAGCCCATGCATGTGGTCATGCGTTCTGGGACAGAAAGAATGAGATTACGGAAGTGTACCAGGCAAGTTCGAGTGGAGGGAGACCTCAGGGTAGACCCAGAACATGGAAGGAGGGACTGCATGCCCCAGCTGGCGTGGGAGTGCCTGGGAAATCCCCAGGAAGACCTGGAGGAAGCTGCTGAAGAAAAGGATGTCCGGGCTGCTCTGCTCGTCCTGTTACCACTGCAACCCTGACATGGAATAAGCAGCTAGAACTGGATGGATGGACAGATGGGTCAAACTTCCTACTGAAATTTGGCAGCTTAATGTTTCCTCTTTCATCATCAAGCATGCACACCTCATAGCATGCAACTGCCTTGGAGCTTCTTGTCAAATCTTTAGGGCCCACTTTCATTTCGGTATACATGCAAGCAAGTAAGCAGCCCCTGTTTGACTTTAATTCAAAATTTAAAACTGGCTTGTTTCATTACTTTGTCTCTTTACTACAAAAGACATTATGCGAGGCTGTAGAGAGTAAAAACAGATTTTTAAGTGCCTCTGATGGACTGTAGTTAGATTTATACGAGGAGTGGACGCAATTTATTTCAGAGGAGTTCTAACATGGTGTATTGTCTGTGGTTCTGGGGACAAAATATGCGACTATTCACCAAATTATAGCCATGATTTGCCTATTAAGACTGACTTTTGGGGGCAGTTGCGATGGACAGTTGGCACACACGATCTTGCTCTGCGTGAGAGTTAAGGACTTAAATCTCTGTCCTGGCAGTCCCATCGGGACCATCATGATTATTTCAAACATGTTTGATTTTTACGACTCAAAGAAGGATTAGCGTTGATGCCCTCCTGCAGGGCAAGCTGGCCAACAACACTGGCAATCGCCAACAAGCACAACAAAAACAATTAGGGTGGGAGAACAAAAGAAAGTTATCTCTACTTCAGGCCTGTGAAAATTTGGCCTTGCTGTGTTGATGGCGGTGACATCGTACTGGCTCTCCATGAGGGACATGTAAGAGCCAGAAGTGCCAAAAACAACAGAACTAAGTTGTTTTTTTTTTGTGCCCCCCAGCTTAAAAAACACTGTGAACCAAAAAACCTCGACAAGGAAAAAAGCGATCATGTATTGAGAGTGGCATGATGGTTTGAAAGAAATAAAGAGATGGTCTCACGACTAGAAAGTCACAGGTTTAATTCATGCTTAATTTCCTGAATCCCTCTAACCTCTGACTGTGCTTTCATTCATCAAGTAATGCAGAGAAAACTGATTCATAATCACACTACGGGTTGTATTTCACCTAATACTTTGTTTTAGAGTAGTGTTAAGCGTTGAACACAACACAACACCTGTATCAAGTAGTGTTCATGCTACTCTGATTTTTCAGATTGTCTCTGCTTTTTTCATGCATGTCAGAAGTTTTCCAGCATCTCCTTATGCTGATGTGTCAGACAGACCACTATTTTCATTTGGTCCCTGCTGAACAGCCATGTCTGAAATACCCTGGTAACCTTTAAAGGACAGCTGATGCTTCCACTGATGCTAGTTTTCACTGCAGTTGCCAAGGAATCATTTTTTCCTAGACGCCTGCAGCCAGTAACCACGTAACTAATGCTAAGCCTGTTTTTATTTGGTTACATTAACGTCAATGGGGAGCAGCTGCATGCGGACAGAAGCAGCTGTTTTGGAAAATATGCAGCACCAGGTTTCTTTTTAGGCAGGAGAAGGAGGAGACCACATGACGTATATCGGCCAATCAGAACACAGACGAGGTGGCAAGTTACCAATCACAACAAAAAGCGGGCAGGGTTTTGTGTATCCGTTGGTTTACGACAACGACAACAAGCAGAATGAAAATGGAGAAGTTGAAGGTAGTTGTTACAGTGTTGAAAATGAAGAAAGCAGCCGTATTAAAGGCAACTGCAATTGTCGCTCTGTATCGGAAATGGAGAAAGTAGCAGTAGTAAAGTTGGTAGTTTGTGTGGTCGTAGTTACACGGTCGACGCGGCTGGCTGGAAGGTAGAAAAACAAATCTTTTAAAGTATGGTATGCTTTGGGAAATGGTTAGTAGTAATGTGAAGTATAGGCTACATGAACTGTTGTATATGGGCTATCAGTGTGGTCTCCCAAGGCAGCATTTTTTTCTACAGCCTGGCAGTGAATACGCCCTTGTCACTCAGGTATGTACAGATATATTCCTGATATAGATAAACAAGGACAGTGACTTTGTTTTGTCAGAAATCTGTGCTAAGCAATACAGTCTTGAATTTGGAACCAAAAACAGGAGTACAGGCTGAGCCAAGAAGCGGCAGCCAATTCTCTAAAACAGCAAGAGGCTAACGCAGGTCAGGGCAAGAGGACGCCCAGTATCATTGTTGTGCTGCATTATGCAATGTGAACACTATTTTCATGGCAATACAACAGTTTATCTTCAGTCAGTTCGATGAGTATCACTCTCACGGCAATATAAAACAAAAGCAAAGAGAAAATAGTCAAGGACGGGCAACAGCATCTCTAACCACAGTGTTAAAACACACTCTCCCTCGGGTGCAGAATGATTTGGACCTCATGGTGATTGCCCACTACATTATCCTGGAAGTGGATGAAAGCTGGAGACAAATCTCCTTTAGGAGGGGTTGTACAAGTGCACAATCTGGCTAACTGGAAGAGGAAGACACTAGATTAAAACTGAAGCGGTAAAAAAAAATCATTCAAAATCCTTTCTGCTCTGAGCAGCCATTATGGGCAAGACACGCCATGGTTAGCTGCCATATTTGTTTTTTGAGATGTAAATGAGCACCCCCAAATCAGACCTACATACCAAAAATGGAGGTTTTGATTCATTTCAGCCCAGCAAAATACAAGCGCTACTTTAATGCCGTTAAGAGTAAAATGAAAGGAGATGGGACACACACTGTGATTTGGCACCGTCACTCTATGACTGTGTGAAAGACACTAGGAGAATCACAGCGGTGGTATTTACAGAGCCATACACTCCCCTCCTCTTGACAACAAACACAGGGAATACACTGTTTATGTGGTGTGTGTGGGTGTGTGTCTCCTAACATGTGCAAGCAACTTAAAAAAAGGTGAGGCGCTGAGCTGTGGTCACAGTTTGATCCACATCTGGCAACAGCATATGTGTAATTCCTAAGCATTCAACCTCAGGCAAAGGACAGAAATAGGCTGCAACACACACACAGTCTGTCTCCTTCTCTGTTAGTATTACAAAGTTTTTCATTTTAGAAGTTTGCTGACAGCGGAGACAGAAGCCAAACGCAGAGACAGGACAAGGACAAAGACAAGACAGGATGAGGACAACACCTTGACAGGCCAACAAAAACACAAAACAGATGCTGGCTGTTTAGATTTGGTACTCAACAACTAAAAAATAAGCGTTTTGGATGGAAATCTACAAATAGGGAGCAAGGCCATGCCCCTAGCCCCACAGTAAATGTAGGGATACACAGTCACACGTCCTATTCCCACCCTAAGTAGGGTTAAGCTAAAAGTTGCACCAGACGGCTGCATGCATGGTGAATAAAAAGCTTCAGCCCTGTTGCAGTGACAGGGTAAAGGGAAGGTTACTGTGTAAAATCCTATAATCTTGCTCCAGTCAGGGCCAGCAACAGGCTTTGCCTCTCTGCAGCAAACAGCTGAATGATTAATGTGGATACACACACCATATATTTCCAGAAATGCTACAAAGTGTAAGCAGTAAAAGTTCTTGACATATTTACAGTGAGAGAAACCAGGGAACGCCATCATCACCATCACCTTCATTTCTGCTAGTTTCATGTTATTACACAACAAAGTGCGGCCTTAACCGAGAGACTACTGACAGACACTGCAGTGGCTGGAAATGGAGACTAGAGTTGGACTGAGGAGAGTTGGACTGATATGGGTTTGAGAAGTCTGATACCAACACAGATGTTTTTGGACTGAAGCTGCTGGTAGACAAACAGCTAATATTTTGTGCCAATATTCAGTGATTTCAAAATGAACACAAAGTTTTCTTTGTACACAAATAGATAAAATATAAACATTCTGTGTTCCATGTTTCCCCAAGAATTTAGTACAGAGGAAGTTGGCAGGGTGGAAAAGATCTGAGGCTCCAATTTGGATGAACCAAAAAGAACTAAAGGAAGGAAAAAGAATTTGGGAGAGCAACTGACAAAGCTTAAATATTAAACCCAACATATTTCAGATGCAATATTCTTCTTCATCAACAATATTTTGCATGCAATGTAACTTATTAATTTCATTTGAAATACAAACTAACTGTCATTAAAATATTAATTTAATATCATATTAAATATATAATATATACTGATGTCTGTGGGCCCTCAGGTGGCCACTTTGTTAGTCAGTAAATTTAATCTTGGCAGGGTGGAAAAGCCTCTAAAACAGCATTATAGTAATATTCATTCAGACTAAAATTAGGATTAACTCATGTTAAGGGCTTCACATAGACAACCAGGGTAATATTGATCAAATCTACAATAACTATGCAATCAAAATACATCATATCAAACATATAAAACACACTGACTGGGCTATAATCTAATACGTAATTAAAGGTCCATATCACTCTACATACATAGACAAAGTGTAACATCAGTCTAACCTCAATTAAAGTACCCTGATACTTCACAAATAATCTTTTCCTTTCTCTTGAAGTCACAGCTCCCACCTGTGGCCATTCCGCATCCCACCTAATAAGAATTCAGCCTCTTTTGGTCAGGGATGCAAAATGACATGAGTCAAAGCGTGCCATATTTTTTGCAGCTAAAAAACAAAAGCAAAAGGCAGAGCTGCGTATGGACAAAAATCCCCCCGGCACCACATTTAGGACCACTTGACTGAACAACCACATAAAAAAGGGCAAAGAGTGGGTTAAAAGGGCGCCAAAATGCCAAGCCCCAAATTAATACCATGAAACCAAAATAGAAAAAGACTCATGTTGAATGAATCAATGAGCTCCAACGTGTTATTAGAAAGCTTCCTCTCTGCCTTTGCCCATGGCTTAATTTAAAGGGAATGACAACCAACACCACTTTCCCCTCTCGCCTGCCTACAGGCCTACATAACATGTGCATACTTGGTTTTGTGTGTGACGCTGCAGCCTCTGGGATCCCGACATTTGGAAATACTTTCACAATATGCCCCTCCGCTTTATTCACTTGTTACTTCCGTCATTCCCTCGGCCTCCTCTCTCCTCCTTTCCCCTCTCTTTATCTCCTGTGCTTGAAGGCAATCCAACTTTCGAGCAGCACACATTTTTTGGCAGGCACCATAATGTTTTTTTTTTCCCCAAGTACTGTATCCACATTCTACACTTTTTTTTTGAACAGCTTTTGTTTTTGAGACACTCTTGGCATTAGCAGATACAGTGTGGTGGTGGGGGCGGCCTTTGTGCAGAGCTCGTTTTTGCAAAAGTGTATATCAGTAAGTGTTTCAGACAAAATTGTTTTGAAACCGACTACACCAGGCAAACAGCACAAAGCTGATCTAACACTTTGGATAGACATCTGACAAATAAACAGTGATTCAGTTGGAGAGGACCAGATTAGACATATACTGTGTTATCTGGGCAAGATACATGCAGGGTTATTTCATCATTGCAAACTAGTTTTGATGCCCCAACTGCAACACAGGCATAAGCTCCATTCACACTGCAGCTCAAAGTGACCAATTATGATTTTCTCCCCCTCACATGTGACACAGTTCTGCTGATTTCTAACCAGCCTGAGCAGCTGCATAGAGTCCTATTTTGTCGATGCTAAGATGGACCTTGTGGACACATTACAAAATCTGATCCCAAGGTTGGTGAACTAGATAAACACTAAGATCAGAATTCATCAGTATTAGCATGACAATAACCAAACCCTACATCACTGAACAGAGACATTTGTCATAATTTTGGTGCCAAGGCAGCAGCATGGCTGAGTAGCGTTAGCATGCAGCACAATGGGACACAAGGAAGGAAAGAAAGTCAAAAATGCATCTTGGTGCTTGGGCAGACGCCTCAATTCAGTCTCTAACTGGAAGAAATATATATACGGGAAATGAAATATGCTGACACAAGCAGGCAAAGCATTTAGATGCAAAAACAGATGCAACGCCTTTCGCTAATGCACGTGTTTCCAACACTGTTGTCAGTTCACATCAGATATGGGTTGAATCCTAGAATAGATGCGAACAGTCATCCAAAAACAATCAGATATGAGCTGCAGTACAAAACTGAGCACGGAGTCCTGCTGCGCGAGCCACACAGTGCCACATTACATATTCAGAGCAAAACTGTAAAAACAACAGAGGAACAGGGGAGGAGGTCGAAGGATCTTGGTCAAACAGCTGAGCAGTAAAGAGGCTTCCAGACAGAGCAGCAGACTGCTGACTTGGTTTGCTCTGCCTGGAAATCCTTCATGTGCTCTGAGCAGGACCACTGTTGTACTGCTCTGTTCCCAATCCTGGCTAAGCATTCATAAGCATAACTTATAAGCTTATATCCCCATGGAGAGGAGATTTTACTCATTAGAAAAGGTACAACGCATTGAGATTACTTTCATCCTTGATTTAAGGTTTTGGAAAAAAAATGTAAACCTATTATTATTGACCATAAATGTTATATGAATATCTAATTGTTAGTGTATTCACTTAATGTGCTCAGGCAGGATAGAAAAATACATAAAAATAAAAACTGCCGTGTTCCCTCTTCTCTGTGCTTCCTCATCCCTCTTCCTGTTGCTTCTGACATTATTTGTACATTTCAGGTTGCCTTTATCCCAGATTGATTTTGCTTACTTTTCTTAATTTTTATTTGCATTGTTTTTGCTCCTGTACTTGTATTGTGTGAAGCACTCTCTGTTGCATTTGACTTAATGAAAAATGCTATATAAATAAAGACTGACTGATTGATTGAAAATAAATATATTACCCCCTTACCACAAAGATAAGCTTCAAAGGGGCAACCACACTCTTGACTACATTCCCCTATATTCTGCAGGTTAAACACTGTCCAGATGCTTCCACTTGACACAAGTGAAAAGCTCAAAGTAAGCAGGCCCATGATCACATCACAAATCCAGGAATAAATTTGGATAGCTGATATTTTGAGCTGATATTCAATATCTTTAAATTCTAATCAGTGTTTCCCCATAGTTTTTTTTCATTTAGACCATTTAGGCTACGGCACACTTAAACTGTCCACTAAAACCTGGAATAATAATTATGATCAGCATTTTAATATTGATTACTTCTACAAGAAATATATAATATATCCACGTGCATCATATCTATCGTATCAAAGATGGCTCACTAACTTGCCCAGATCTGGTTGTAAACAAAAGGCCAATATCAGCCCCAAATCAGCCTAACCCTACTAAAGAAAAAAAAAAAAAAAAAAAAAAAAAAAAAACAAACG
>OMKZ01033183.1:26474-37161 GCA_900302535.1 Neoniphon sammara | reverse complement strand
AAACCCACCAAAAAAAAAAAAAAAAAAAAAAAAAAAAGGATCATAAGCCTGTGTCAACCAGGGCCCCCTTCCGTGTATGTGGATAACTGAGTTAGCTATTTGTTGACAAGTTGACATAATCCAGTGAATTTCTGTTCCTCGAAGCAAGCTTAAAATTTAGTCTAACTTGTTACCACAGCAACAGCTCCTTAAAGTCAAACCTGCAAAGTCGCAGGTTTAGTCAGAGTTAACTGGATTATGACCGTGACTTTTTAAGCTTACCCATCCGTTAACTCATTCCCAGACATGGCTGCTCCTTCCCTTGGAAGAGAGCCAACAGATGAGGGAACTAAGACACTTACACAAGCTTTTGGAAGAAAACAAAAACATCCTTTGGTTGTTTGAAAGATACAGCTTTAGTTAATACACTGATGACAACAAATATACACTCAAAAAGAAAAAGATGACCTTTTGTACTTTATCCAAGTACACAGTTTCAATGAAACACACATATAATCAAAATTTGAATACAAATTTGAACCAGTTCAGAATAGTTTGGATCAATATCAGTGACAATGAAACAGAACAAAGAAATAACCAAAGGACATCACTAGTGGCCAGTGGCTGATCATTTAGACACTAGCACAAGTGATTTAAGCTAAAATTACTTTATTCGGTTTAGTGGAAAATTGGCATGCAATTAAAATGCCTCAACTTTATATATATATATATATTTATTTATTTATTTTTAATTTAGGTAACTGCTGGATCTAGATTAAATTATAGACAGCCTATTTACACATTTTATTCACATGCAATTTTCTGCCATGTTTCCTTCCTCATTTTAGAAGCTTTGGCAGTACTTCATTTCCTAGTTACGACATGTTTTTAGATTAGATACGTTCCTCGTGGTCTGCAGTTATTCAATCTGCTCAGCAGTAATTAAAAAAAAAAGTGTTTCTTTAAGCCATGGCACTTGATAGACTGATCATATGTATGCTGCTCCTGGACACTTTACTCATGTTCCTTTACCATTAGAAAAGGAGAACAAGCAATAATCCAAGATAACTACCTCAGAAACAGACAAATCCTTCCACCGCGTGTTCTGTGGAGCTGGAATATGCCTATAAGATGGACATAAGTCCGTAGAGCAGCCGAGGCTACAAGGAGCCTCCAGTGCCAGCAGTTAGGAAGCAGCTCCAGCCATAGTTTATTTACTCTGCGGGTTTGGGTTTCAGCTCCTGGGGCGACGTCTGAGTACACACAACTTAATCTATCGCTGTTCTTCTACTGCAAAGCTGTGATACTGTAATTAAAAACTACTTTACACTAGCTGACTGTGAGAGACTTTCACGCTTAGCATACTCTTGGACAAAATCAACCTGTGTCAATAAAACATCCTGTTAACATGCAATAGTCCTTGGCAGGCAGAGAGCAGGTTGCCTTCTTGGCACAAGAGTTGCCTGACTTCAGAAAAAATGTTGTTGACACAGGATCTGCATGGATTTCCTTTGGTCTGGGGCTTGTTCAGATCAGCCACACAGAAGTGATATTATATTTAGCAATAATCATTTTTTCCAACTCACTTCACCCAGGAAGGAACTACAGACGAATGCACTGCTCTCACTCAACTAAAAGCAAGGCGTAAAAAAATAAATCTTTGAGCATTTGCAAATGCTGGCTAGCCTCTCTGTGCAAAATGCTACCTTCAGCCGCAGCATCCAGTTAGGGGAATCTAGGCCACATCACAACAGGGAAAAACACAAAGTGCGACAAACAGGACAGGCAGGGTCTCTTTCATTTGGTCAGTCAGGACACTCAGCAGTCTAATACTACATATTGTTTTGCCCCCACCTCCCCCCACCCTGATGCCCTGTGAACCCTGAGCACTCTCTCAGCTCCCTGTGCTGTGTGTATTCATGTATGTGTGTGTGTGTCAATATGCAGCCAAACCAGGGCACCGAGTCCAGCTGAAGCCTCACACACAGCTGTGAAACTAGAAGAGGGCCTTTGTGTCCAGATACATTCATACAAATCTGCACTGCATCGACTATAAGAAAGGCACTCCTGCAGCTGAGCACAAAGCTCTCTAGTATTGTTATCACATCAATGAAAAACACAAATATTACTGCCTTTTTGGTTCTCTTTTTGTACATGCATTAATGCTATATATTCCTCCGACCAACTTAAAGATGTGGTCATGCTGCAAGCAAGTCAGGAGTATTTACTACAGAGCTGATAGACTATGGAAACTGGGCTGATGAGGATTAGTCAACAATCAGCTAAGAAATGTCGGCCATGGCTGTACTTTTCACAGTCATCAGGCGTCAAAAGCCAATCAGATTTCCACGCTTCCCTGTTTCCCCGTCAGTGTGATTTTGTCTTCACGGACAAGAGTTGTACAACAGCAAAATGACCACGGACACAGAAAGACACAGAAAGAAAAGGAGCTGGAAGAAGACAGTGTTAACAAAGACAAACAGTGCTCCGCACACCTTATCGAAGCAAACAGACATTTTAATTAGCTTGTCAATTAGGTTGTTATCAGGACATACATGTCCCGATGAAGGCCATCGA
This sequence comes from Neoniphon sammara, assembly GCA_900302535.1. Classification (NCBI taxonomy): domain Eukaryota; kingdom Metazoa; phylum Chordata; class Actinopteri; order Holocentriformes; family Holocentridae; genus Neoniphon; species Neoniphon sammara. Next base: position 34,605 of record OMKZ01033183.1, on the reverse strand, counting down.
GGAGCGAAAGCTTGACAACTTAATTAAAAAGTCCTTGATTCGATAAAGTATGTGGAAATATAGGAGTGTGTGCTTTTCCTTTCAATGAACAATGGTTTTGTGAAAAATGGACAAGTGGATTACAGCCACTCAAAGCTTCCCAGCTCTTGACTGAGAAGATTTGAATGGCTTCGACTTTCATTTTCTACTGTACAACTTTTACTTGAAACACTACCGGAATATATTTCTCAAAGATGATACTTGGAGAACAGCCCAATCAAGGTCAAGTGCAAGCTCTGCAGTCATTTTATTGAGGTTTCTTGTGTTTATTTTTAATTACCGCTACCTAATTAGCGCTTGCTAGCTAGCGATGCTGACACATCAAAAAAATGGAGCACTAGGAAAAACAATGCAGCACAAAATACATGATTTTCCTGTTCAAAGCTTTGTAGCTGCATACATCCATGGAGCCTCTTTCACTGTCCACAATCCGACAAAATAGAGTGAGCCATCGACCAAGCTGCTTGCAGGGTGAACGCAGGGTACGGGCATAAAGAAGAGTGGAAACAAAATCAAACTTGCACTGCTTTCAAGCTGCTGTCAAACACGGCAGCAAGCAAATGTCTGTGTACTCACGGCACCTTGAGGCCTGTTTGTTTAGGCCACGTAAGGACAGATCTGGTCCGACGAGGCTCAAGCAGCTTTGGAATCCAGAGCTGTGAAAGAGCTCTGAAACATTACTGTGGATCCACCTGATTCCTATTGTTACAATTTCTATAGACCAAATTGAGTGGTTTAAACCCACTTGATGTGTCTCTGCTAATTGCTGGTTATGTACTATACATACCAAACTGCGGAAGACAGTAGTACATTACTGTTCATTCAGTTAAGGCCTAAATTTAGTCCCTCAGCAATTACTATTCTCCTCCAAGTAAGTCAAGCTGTGATTTAGACAGTTACTTAACACCACAGACTCACATTTTCAAGAATCAAAACAAAACTAAATCACCAATATCCCATTAGGACATGCATTAGTTTTCCTTCATTTTATAGATTATTCTGAGACAATTCGCTTAAGTGCATTATGCGCATTACAAGATTATCTATTACTAAACCCCTCAGAAGAATCACTAAACTTATCTTACAATATGACAACATCATGAAACTTTGTCTTCTGTTAAATATGACTGATGCTGAAACCATTAAACATGCTTATGTCATCCATCAAGACCAGACTTTTGTGGTTCACCAAACAACAGTATTAAAAATCTTCAACTTGTACAAAATGCTGCTGCCAGAACCACAACTGGACAATCTGACCACATCACACTCATTCTGATGCTCCGTTCACTGGCTTCCAATCCAGGCCAGATCTGACTTTTAAGTGTTTCTACTAACATATAACTCACTCTATGGGTTTGCACAGTAATATTCATCTGCCCTCATGGTCCATGAAGTACCTCGTCATGCCCCCGGTGACAGGACGCTGCTTTTTGCTTGCATACACTCAGGCTCTAAGTCTGGTGGTGCTGGGTAAGCTAGGCTATGTGGGACAGGTAGGCTTGCTATGTCTTGCTAGAACTTCCTGTTGTGTGTCTTGTGCTCTGTTTTGCTGTAACATCATTCTGTCTGATGACTGATTGATTAGCTAGATCTAGATGCTTGTTTATCAAGTTTGAGACATGCTTGTGATCAAAGGCTGTGCAGGCTAAATAAATGAAATTGAAGAGAAAATTTTGCATTTTCTGTTTACTATTGTGTTTACTTCCATCTGATTATAATAATAATTATCATGCTCTCAGCTTGTGTTCACAGTGTATGGCTTTACGGTGATTTTTGAGCACCACTTCAAGTAAAACATTACTGATTGTTCCACTAAGAATGAAAAGGGAATTTAATTTTCAAGATCTTTTTTCATCTGTAATATTCAAAATGTTATTTAATATAGCTTATTTTGTTTATGAGGATATCTGGCAGCTGATAAGGTTTCCCTCTAAACCAAATATGCCAAATAATTACCATCAATTACTTAAAAACAAAACCTAAATAATATATTTTTTCACAAATGAAATGAAGTTTGAGTGACTAATCCTCCCTCAATGCCCATATCCACCATGCTTGCCTCACAGCCTTGCATTACAGCAAGGCTGTAGCAGCACCTCAGTAGGGAGGAAATCGCTGAGGAGAAGAGGATCATATTAAAACAAAATGGCGCAATGAGACCACGGGAGAGAGTCAGCTATTTTGGCGCGCTATAATGTCAGAGTGGAGTGAGTCAGCAAAAGGAGAGAGGGCAGACGAGGAAAACGAAAGAGGGTTTATAGGAGCAGAAATATCAGGGAGGATGACAGATGGTCAGTGCAAAGGAGAGAGAGAGAGAGAGAGAAAGAGAGAGAGAGAGAAAGAGAGAGAGAGAGAATGAATTAGTTAGGTTACGTCGCTGCACTAAACAATATCCAGAGTCCAGAGGGCCCTTTGAAACAGCAGGGTGATGAAACCTCCTGTGCTTGTTGGCACTGGGACAGGGCAGGGGCCACACGGCTCTGAGCACAACAGCCAAAGCCTTACATAACAGGCCACACTGCTGGAGGCTCCCATTCCAGCGCTCCTTAAAGGTGAAGGCATGCTGGCTGCTGGCCTGGACGCCCGACAGAGGGGCCACATGGACTGCTCAGCTGGACACCGCCACACATTATCTTAAAGGAAAAATCCACCCTGGTACTCTTATACTGCTTGATACTGCTTAATTTGGGATGCTCAGTTCATTTATAGATATTTTGTGATTGAAAAGATGTAATTTACTTCATTTTCCTCTGTTAGTGATTACCTAGGTTTCCCAGAATGCCTTTTCAACAACCCGCAGAGATCAGAGATGAATTTATTGCTTTCAGTCAAAAGTGCCAGTACACCTATTGGCATGCAAATCTAGCCAGCTACCCAACTACTTTGAACACTGAGGCATGTCTGTGACTGCAGCCGTGGAGCCTCAGAACAAAATATCTTGTGGCTCGCCGTTACATTCTGAGCCGTTACATTCTGAGACTACTGTCGGTGAATAAACTGGTATCTCTTCTTCTTGTCCTGGATCTCTCCCTGTATGATTGTTGATCGTTGATGCAAAGCAGCAGCTCTACAAAGAAGACTTTGCTCTTTCATTCTGAAGAGGAGGACTGTTGATGTTTCAGATCGCTGAAACAATCTGTGCTGTCAAACTCCACGCTAACTATGAGCAGGAAAAATACATCATCAAACAGAGATACTGGCCCAGAAATGCAATGTACACCACAAATGACTGTGTTTGAGGATGGATTTTCCCTTTAAGTGAGGGTATCTCTGAGATTAAGGTTTTCAGATTTGTAGTTCTTTTACTTTACATCAGGATAACTTTGGTGCATTTATGCACTGGTTCAGTTAAAGGTGCGACATATAGCATTTTCTCTTTCTCAAAATTAAGACCATATTTCCCATAAACCTTGTTGCCTCCTGTCACAAAGAGGATGCTGCTACTCGACCACATTCCCCCTCCTAAGCATCACTCAGTTTGTTTCTAAGAGCAATAAGTGAGCCGACAGCAGCCTTGATAACAGCCGACATGCATTCTGACCAGGTAAGTTAACATGAAGTTGTAACTATACAGTTACAGAATAAGAGAACTGGAATAAACTTGTTAAAACTCGTTACTTAAAAATAAAAACGGTTCTTGCTTTGTGCCATAAAACAATATCCAATGCCATGAAACAATCCAGCAAATTCCCTTCTGTCTTCACAGTAGTAGTCTTGTTTCTTCATGGCAATTATACTCCTGTCTCTAAATTTATGTGGTAATGATAGCTGGCGTAAAAATGGTAAATGTAGCACCTTTGATGTTTGAACCACAGTTTATCAGCCACACTTTATTTCAAGGACTTTCATCTGGGATCTTTAAAGAAGAATTCTAGCCTGATTGTGAGTTACCGCCTGTTTACCAGCATCTGTGGGTAGTTTCCATTACCTGCAATCATTTTTATATGCTGTATCTGTCTCTTAACATTTTCTTGATTTTCATCATTTTCAATATATAAACACTTGATTGCCCAACCTTCCTTGAACTTTACTGCTGCCTCTACATACAATTTGGCCCAAAATAAAAAATTACACATGTGACAACAACATTTATAAGCCGACATAAAGATGACTATTTGCTGGCGGGCACTTATTTTACACTCGAGCACAATAACACAGCGAGAAAACAAAAAAAGATTTTTGGCAAAATGATTCAGGCACTGTGATGGATTACCTTATTCTGACATTTTTTTCAAGCCTGCATGAGCTGTTTTTCATACCAGAGAAAAGTGAATGGCAGCAAACAGCTTCTACAGAAGGTAGGAAAATGAAGTCTGACCTGTGTGCAGACACCACAGAGAATTATGTAAATGACAGAGGCATCCTAAACAATTAGCGCAAGCTCAAAAAAAGACTGGCATTGTCCTTTAACCCTATAATTCAGAGCATGTTAAACCCATAGTTCTTCCCATAGTTGGTTGGGATCATGTTTGGATGACATTCTTCCTCCAAACGAAGCTCCACGGTTGGTTTGGAAAAGAACAGAGAAACCTCCCTCTCAGCAGAGTCTCGGTCCAGTTGCTGCGCTCGCTCTGGCCAAACGAACCCCACTAAGGGGGAAACCACTCCAGGGCTCAAAATAACTGCTCTACAACAACTAGATCTGAAAACACCCAAAACATCAAGCAAACTCTTGGGTCTTTATGCAAGGTGCTGACCTGCATCCGAGAATGTGACCACTGTTTTTCAACCGCAAAACTGCATTCAAAGTCTTGAAACAGTGGCCAAATCCAGATGACCTTGGCTAAATGTGCACGCACACTCTCTGATGGTTTTTCTAGCCTTTTCAGTCACCATTACATCATTATCAGATTTCAGAATCACTGCAAGACTTTATGTAAGAAGATAAACAAACATTAGAATAGGTAAGGCGTCCTCCACCTACAACTTATAGTCTATTTGTAGCCTTTCCAGTGACTACTGGCAAGCAATGCTAGCTGCCAGTCTGTCTTCTTGTTGGTGTTTCAAACTTATAACTTCCCACCATTTTATAATCTGAGACAGACTAAATATGTAAAAGTCAACATAACTAATATCATAATGGGTGAACAAAAATACAGAACAGATGTTTAGATACGCTTCACTGACATTAAAAAACTTTTTGGATGGGAATCTACAAGCAGGAGGCGATTTTTGTACACCATTAGCGTGTCCATCCCCTCACTGTTCAGCCTGCCTCTCCATGTGGTATCTATAGGATGAGCGGGGTATTTCGTCACGGTAATCATGTGGCTTCTTACCCCGACTGACCCCATCGCTGAGAGCGTACCACAGCACGGGCAGCCAGGGGCAGAAAAATGAAGATGAAGGCTTTTACAGCTCCCCTCTCTCTCTCCCTCTCTCTCTCTCTCTCTTTCTCTCTCTCTCTCCATGAATAATTCAACCCCATCCAAGCCTGAGAGTGTTTCTCAGACTTTCCCTGAAGCACGAAAACACAGCGCAGCTCCACACTGACTGCCAGGGGGTTCATAAGCTCCTCATACCTAACATAAATCCACTCCAGATTATAACAGGATCACATTAGGCCACACAGCTAGAGGTGCCGCTGAAGGCACAGGCATACGTACTGTATATCAGCCCACGCAAGGCTCCGCGTTATCCGTTTCGCAGGAAGTGTGGACTGAATCATGCTGGCTGAGTTTGGAAAAACAGAATTTAACACTAGTGGAATACTACGGAAACATGAGGTTTTATCAAAACTGTTGTGAAAAGTTTCTATTATAGAAAAATAAACACAAACCTATGCAATTGTCGCAACACATCATGGGAACAGAGCTGTGTTTGTGTGTGTGCGTGTGTATTTGCTTCAGTTAACAATAGTACAAACCATTTATGCACCAAACATACCCCCACTCCCCCCACTGACACCTATTTTCCAAAGTACTTGAAAGTGCTGTCACTCTCAAACTGTCTGTCACCAGCTCTGAGCAGTGCCATGTGTTGGTAGCTCTCTGCATAATATGTGTATGTGTGTGCATGCAAATGTGCATCCTAATACTGCATCTCCATTTTCCACTGGATGTAATGTTGGGTTAGATTCAGAGAAAATAATATTTTTGCATTTACTATCAGCCTCACAATGATCAAAAACACCTGTTAAAATAATGACCAATGCCTGATAAAAAAAAGGCTGTATACACAGGTGTGCACTGACTGAGGCAACAAAACCTGGGATGGCAGGCATTACTGCATGTAAAAATACTTAAAAGCTGGAAAAACAGTTAATTGGCAAAATGTAGAAATGAGCAAAATTACATCTGATTTCAGAGGATCCAACACACATGCATCCATACCTGTGCAACAAGGAATGAAAGGAGACCACAACTTACCTGTAGTGATGTCAGTAGTCCGTTGATCCAGTCACATAAAAGAGAAAGGGAGGACATACCATCAGTTCAAGTCTCAAGCATTTACTGCATACTGTATCACCAGTACGTTAACTTGTGTTAAATGCATAACCGCATACGCTGCAAGTTAAGTCAAAACCTTACAGACTTGGGTTATTTATTTCTGAGGATGGTGAGCTTTGGTAAAATAGGCCAGGCTTCACATTTAGTGATCCAGTTCAAGTGGTCTGGATGTGAAAGTACACCAGTTCCATCTAAATTAAGCTTTACATGCCCTTGAAGGCCTCCTGTCACCGCTGATGCCTTTTTGCACTCAGTGCTCTCTGAAATGTGTTAAAACAAAACCACATGGTGAAAGGCTGATATATCCAAACATGCTGCTGGTGATGACCTTTGCTTGCTCAATCAAGGAATTAAGCGTGAGGTGTCGTATAATATAGCATGACATACCATAGCATAGTGTAACATCATCTTTTGTTTATGTCAAACACAGATCAAATTGAGTGTGTTGTCTTGATTGAACAGCAGATGAAATGACAAATGCCTGTGAAACGAATGCCTAATTTGCTCCTGTTATTCAGTTAAATATGACCCTACTTGACTACCTTTGATTCTCCTTCTCTCTTTACTACAGTTCAATGGCTTCTCTGCAGAGAGCAGCATATTTTCAAAAAGTCATTAACATTATGTCAATATTGATCTTTGTGATTAAGGGTCACTGAATTATAAAAGAACATGGCCATAGACAATAACGGACACAGAAAACAAACCCAGTTGCCAGACAAATAATAAAGATAAAGCTTTATGGCAGGGATTTCTGATCAGATTGTAAACTGGTTAAATATTTTAACCTCTATATAAAGAAATCAAACTATGATAACAGCTCCATTGGGAAACACTACACTGTTATCAGAAAATGGCATCAGCAGACAGCGAAATGAATATGAATGAATATGTTCAAACAAATGTGAAAACATTAATGACAGCTTTCATGATTACAGAGAAAGAGAAAAATGATGGGAAAAACCAAAGGACAGTTGGACAATGTTGGAAGTTGCTCTAAAGCCCTACTCAAACGAGACTAATATTGCCTGGGGAAGCCCACTGATTTCTAATAACTGCAAAGATTGTCTATGATTCTGTGAAAGTAAAGATGCCAGCGCAAATTCCCTCTGATATTTTGGTAAAGACAGAGGTCCCAACAATAATAATAATGTGCCAATCAAACTTTCAGTAATTTGAGATGTAATGTGTTTTTGCCACGTCATTTCTTTTCTTCTTCTAGAGACATAATTTTTCTCATTCCTGTCATAAACAATGGAGGCCTTAGTGAAATCAATAGAGGAAGATTTCAAAAGCATTTTCAGTCCAAACCTCAAGTTTTGTTTTACTAAATTAAGAAATGACAAATTGGAAGGGGTTTCACAAAACACAGAGCCTTAAAGGGAATTCATTAATTAAGTCCCATGTAAACATGGCTATAAAGAACCTAGAATGTAATCCTGCTGGTGGACCATATCACACTTCAGAAAAGCTGAGGTGAGACAAGATGAGAAAGACAAATAACAGATCAGAACAAGAAAGGTCAAGTTGGTCTGAAAGAAGAATCTATTTGATACTGAAAAATCTGTGGGCCAGCACCCCGTGTGGCATGTTTATATATTGGTTTAGCACAAATTTTGGCTGCCATGACTGTTTTCTTT
>OMKZ01033183.1:8833-24652 GCA_900302535.1 Neoniphon sammara | reverse complement strand
CACACACACACACACACACACACACACACACACACACACACACACACACACACACACACACACACACACACACACACACACACACAAAAAGGAACAAAAAAGAAGAAGTGGCACAGGAAGGACAAAAAGCAGAGTGACAGCAGTGAGTCAATAACACCTCACGGCAACAAATTATGAATGCCAAGGAAACTGGCCAACCTGCATTCTGCTGTCTTAAGCACATGCTGCGGGGAGTCTACACAACACAACACAAGAGACAGAAGAAAATAAATCAAACACTATATCTACAGTATCATCCAGAGCACAACCTGCCAGCTTCTGTTCTGCCTAGCTATTGTGTTTCACTTCCTCCTGTCTAAAAGGAAAGTCTCGTGTCAGGCTGTGTGATGCAGCGAGGGAGAGATGTGAGTCGGGTGAACCACGGGGACAGGGCTCTAGAAAAACACAGATACATACATGCAGAGAGAGCAGTCTAATTACACTTCTCTGATTTTTTTTTTTTTTTCACATTTACAATTCTGACATTTAGCTCATGTCCTTAGAAGGAGTGGTTATTTGCTCAAGGACACTGCAGCAGGACTGAGACTGGCCTGCCGCAGTGTCTACAACTATCTAGAACTGTTCCAGAAGTCAACTTAGTGGCCGGTGATAACACCAGGCAAGCTGTCACTTACAAGTCTGCAGGGTTTTCTAGCATAAAAAGACTGCAGACTGTAGGCCTGACTGACTTCTGACCCCTGACTTCTGCATAATGCTCTCCATTAATACTGGAAGTGACCGATTCTGAATGTCTGCCTCATTTAAGCTTCATAAGACAACAGGAATAAACAGTATCCTCGTATTATCATATGCCAAGGTATTTGAGAAAAGGTATCTTATTCGATACAGTGATATCCCTTGTATACAGTTTTCTACTAAAATATCACATTATGCTTGCTATTCATTAACTCATCACCAACCACCAACTCACTAACTCGTTCACTGGAGCCAGAGTTTCTAATTGCACTGTTAATCCCTCAGGCGAGTATCCACCAGGGCCGTAACTGTTTTCTGAAAGGGGAAGGGGACCACAATTTCACATCAACACCTACATGTGTTGATGTGAGAAGTCCATATTCTACTTGGTTATTCTTTAATCTTTCCATTTTACCTTAGTAACAGCTTAAGATGGCTATTACTGCTCTACCCCTGAAAGGAAGGAAAGACACTAAACTTATCTTCACTGTCACCTCAGTAATGTTTTAAAGGCTTTATCCTGTTCCAGGGGTTTTCAAACCAATCCCAGGGGACCTCCACACATTCCACATATCTGTTCAGTTCTTTCACCAGCACATCTCTTTTAATTAGCCAAGGCCTTGCTGAGTAGTTGACTAATTAAGGTGTGCTAACCCAAGAACTGAACAAATATGTGGAATCTGTGGGTCCCAGTACCCCTGTTCTATTACATTGTCACAGTCAAGCATACTCATCTATGTTCAATATTGACATTATCTGACAACGCTCCACAAAACGGCAGGCGGACAAAAAAGCAAAACTTTTCAAAACTGGGTGGAGAGGGTGGGGGCATGTCCCCCCTGTGCTTAGTGGAAATTATACCCAGGGTGTCCACTGACTTTCAAACAGCCTCTCTGAACAGAAGGTGGAGGAATTCGATAAGCTGCTGCAGCTATTTGGCAGTTCATCAGGTTCAAGTCAAATGATCTCGGAAAGCCTGATGATTTGGACCAAATTACAACTGCACTAACTAAGAATTTTCCACCCCATGACACAAAAAGACCGCTACATAGTTTACATGCAGAGAGATGATGGTGCTGTTACTCAATACCACTGACTCAACGATTACCTGGCCAGGCACTGAGAATGGTGACAACAGTGTTATAAGAGACCAACCAGCATCACGGCACACCATGTTAGTGAGCCCAAAAAAAAAAGCAAATTAGTCCAGTATATGGCATGGATGGATATTACATCTTTCCTAGATTTCACTGTTGAATCTTGGTGATAATTAGCTAGGTTATGCTTCTCCTCTCTTCTGTCAAGGAAAAATGTTGCACTATTATTTACTCCAACCAGAGCTATGTAATCTCTGCCGGAGCCCTGCTGATGTCGCTGCAATTTTCTGGTTGATGATACACATCATAAATATCATAATGGCCCTTCTGATGCAAGTTTTCCATGAAAAATGTTTTAGATAAGGATGAAAATATGACAGTGAAAAGCAAAATGCCTTCCGCTGGTGTTAAGTTGCACAAAAATACTTGAGTGCATGTGCCACAAGCGCTGCCAATTTCTACATAGCTTGAGCCAGCCAAGCTTGTATAAATGCAGTAGACTACAGTATATTAGACCTTTTTTTATTTGGTTGTTTTGTGTTAATTTCATGAGGCGACTTTGAGCGCAGTGACATGAATACATGACTTGTGCCTCAGTCTGGTGCGCAATGGTTCCATGGTGTTCCATGCTAAAAAACATAAATACTTCAGGAAAACCATCCATCCATCCAGCATTCACTATTGTTGAATCAAAGTGGTTTACTGTACGTATGCTATGTGAGCAGTTGTTTCTGACAGCTGCAAGTAGATCCAGCCAACCAAACGTCATAAACCCTTCTGGTTTGTGAGGAGTTAAGAGGAATTCTGGCTCATCGTCAGTAGCAGTTTCCACTAAGCTTGTAGTGGTATGATTTGCCAAGATATGGCACTAAAATATCTCAAAGCAAAATATATGCTATATGATTTTTAGCCATTTTGGTGACAAGTACATGATTTATCAGACGGGGTACACAAGGCATCTGAAAAGTTCACAATCATAGGAATAAAAGTGTGTGTATTTTTTCTTGTTGCACTTGTTTTCCCCACACACAGTTGTTGGCAAGAGGTCCAAGGCACCAGGGTTTCTGCTCTGGAAATGGAGGTGAAGGTTCAAATCCCACTTTTGGCAAGCAGCTTTAATACTTGTTTGGTAGAACTGTCCCTGTGACAGCAGACTTGTGGAACACACAGTATTCTCAAAGACACTGATAGTGGTCTTAAACACATGTTATAATCATTTTCAGCCAGCACTGTCCCTATTAAGCTCCACTTGGCCCTGTGATGAACAGCTTTGGCCAAAGAAACTGACAGAGACTGATGAATAGCACAATCCTGGCTATTAGAGAAGCACAGGGATTGTATTATGACCCAGAACATTTGTACAGATTTTTGAATTTTGCCTGACCTCACACTGCCTCCACCCATCCACAACCGCAAGAAAAACAAAACAAAGGTTAATCAATCAGTATTTTGTTCCAACACGCATGTTAAAGAGAAAAAAATGTTTGCCTTGTGTCTTAGTTTGGTAATATTTAAAAAGCCAAGTCTCCTCTTACATTCTTGTGTGAGTGATCTTGACAAATCTATCCAATCATCAGAGTGATCAGCTGTGGGAAGACAGGATCACGACCACAGTCTAGATAAAGAATGGCAGATGCTCCAAGACAGAGATACTTGTTGCCAAGCCACAGCTTTATCCTTGATCAGAAAGAAACAGAAGGTGTCTGATATACTTCTGCCACACATTTCTCAGTTGTCAAGATTAGCAACCCCTGTGTGCAGCTGTGTTTTGACCTTGTGTCATTTTCTGCACTAATAAACTCTGACAGCAGCAGTCAAGCAATAACCAATAGCCATGAAATCATGTTTAATCCAAAAAACAAGTAAATATTAATTCTTTAGAGGTTTGTCTGTACTCCATCCGAATCTCTGGCTTCAGAATGAGACATATCAGTCTCATCTCTGAGAGAGAACCAGACTGAATCAGGTGGACTCATCATTATATGCCACTAAGTTCATACCTGTAGCGGTCTGCTCACCATCTGCTCAATCTATTTTCGCTGCATCATTCATAAAAAATATGCCCTGTAGGCAGAGTTAAACCAACATTCATATTTGGCCAATAAAGCAGCAAGTCAATAAACAGTGCACTATTGCATCCTTCCACAGATGAGCGCCTCAAAATGGTTTCTTAAGAAGAAAATTTTGGGTACAAAATGTCAAGAGTACAAAAGCATCTTAGTAGCTTGTGATGATGATGTTTTCATAAACTCGTTTTGGTTCATCATCAAGATTATTACTTGAAGATATAAAGATGAAAGCTGCAAAGTTTTGCTCCAATGCGTAATTTAACTATCAAACATCATTTCAGCTTGCATCTTTTTAAGGTGATTGATGACTTATCACTTGCCCATACCCCAGGTTCCTTAAAAGCCAATTATAATGGACCTGTACTGAATTAATTTATGGGCTTAAGCAGAAATATAACAACATTCAGGCTAGGACAGACAGTGGGATGAGTCTGATTCTGGTAACAACACAGTCCACCCTTTAATGTATTATTTATTTATTTTGTTATTTATTTGTAAAGTGAGATTCAACACACTCTCTTAAATGAAGTGTCATGCACCTTAAGGAAGTTCATACAGGTTTATCTGTGCCCTATATGCATTCCCAATTACTAGGAGTTAGATACTCTGTGGTATATTAAACAAAGCTAAGACCTACTTTGGCTTGGCGAAGACAATTACAATTGCTGAAAAGTAGAACTCAAAATACCTTTGCAGAGAGAGGGAATATTATCTTCGACGTGTTTACACTTTGAAAACGTACTCCACTACTTTCAAAGCAAATAAATGTCACCATGCCACCTTCATGCTTGCCTTCTACACTTCACAAAATTGAGGTCTTTCTTAAATATGTTTAAGTAGTGATGGTGGTCCTGGACTCAGTATCACAACTTGTTAACTCCATATTTTGGTTGCGGGCTCAGTTCGATAAGATGCACACAGTATCATGTTCCTTAGACATCCTCATACCTTTATCATGTCAATCCCTTTTCTCTCTCCAAATCTTTGCTGCCAGCCTGTGGTGTCAGCTGTAAAACACTGGCAAAAATGCAAAAAACACTTAATGCTCCTTAAATACCTTAACAACGGGACATTCTTCCAATATTAAATAGTTATTTTACTCATCTGGTTCATAGAGTCAGGCTACATAATACCGCCTGGCAGTATTTCCTTGTTTGAAATGCCCTCTATTGACTGCTACTGAAAATCTTGACCACTTAGGATGAACGTGTGCTGGTTAGCTTAGTGCCACTAGATAGCATACCAGCCTACTCAAAGAGCTTACTGAAAATAGGTTTCAGTCACTTTGACTGATATAATAGTACCACATGTCTAATTTCGTTACAGAAGCTGAAGTCATTGAAAGTCAAATTCAAGTCAAATCAGAATGTTTCCTAAACTATTAGGTAGAGGGTTGTGTTGGCCAATATTTTGAGTGCATGTTATACTTGTACTTTACAAGCTTTGAAGATTTGGGATGGTTAGCAGTGAGAATTTATCAATACCCCTAGCAATACTAGTTCATGTTATTGATATAGATAGGTTACTTAAGGATACCTTTTAACAGTGGTATTTTTCTCACGGTGTCAAAACATGTTTATTACTGCTTGTCATACCACAAATATAAACACACCATCATATTTCATATTATGGAATATTTATCACTTATCATGTAACGTTATGTAGCTATCATTCAAAACAGCTGCTATATTTACAGGAGTTGTCAATTTGTTCAAATAACTTTAATGTTAACAGCTTACTGGTTTAATTTTGGTGCCTTACTTTGGCTTAATGTAAGCTAGTTCTCAAAACTTTGAGGGAGTTAGATCTTGACAGACTAATGTTATATTAACGTTAATTAAATTTACCTTAAAGACGTTTTCGAGCACAATAACGAATTTGAAAGATGTCCGTTAGCAAACCTTAACACTTGAGAAGCCAGGCTCACCTTGACATTAGAGCTAAATGGCGGAGGGGAGTGAGGCTGTGCAGTCTTCTCTTCTCAACTGGATGCCACGAGTAACTTTACATCTAGCTGGGGCTGCATTTAGTGCTGTCCTTGTCTATTTTATTAAAGTAAAACCAAACTTTCGAGCTCTCTCGTCGCTCCATGTTTCCGCTTTGAAATGACATGCAGGGGACAGGCAAGCACGCAGGCGAGACGCACACTGAGATCAACATAGAAAAATATATATAGAAGTGCTCCTCTACTGTGTTCACAGCTTCTCTGCACGTGAGCACGACGCAGTGAAAACCAGCTGAACGGGGACCTTCTTTGATAAAAAAGAAGCTGGAGTCCCCCATGGATCTTTCAACGTTTCTTCGGTGCCTGACGCGAAACAACCGTGTTTATTAATGGAAATGCCCGTTCTACACTTGTAGCTCTATGTGTGTTACTCGCTTGTTTACAACAGTCACTCATTTGTGCAACCTGATGGAAGGAAGTACAGAGTCGGGTGGACTCATTTTTCACAGGTGTTACTGATGACAATGAAGGTCCTGTTCCATTTAGAGCCGCCGTCCTGCTATTGTTAGAAAGACTCTGCTACACTTACATGGAACAGAACCTTCATTAATGTCATTAGAAACACCTGTGTTTACCTGCTATTTCATGTCAAACTGGCTGCTGTGAAAAAGGTCTATTCAATTCAAAATTCCCATATGAATTTATTATAACAGAATTAGCACAGTGCACTAAAATGATGTCTTATCATGTGAAAATGAAGGACATAAATGATACATATCAATACATGGGCTTAGAGAATTGATACAGTTTTGCAGAAATAAATGAATAATATCGTAATACTCAGCTGTATTGCTTTTTTGCATAGCTCTACTACCTCATAGCACAAAATGACCGTAACGTATCGGCAGGTTACAGGGCTGTTGAGTAGCTGGTAAGTACCCATGATTCAACAATTATTTGGCTTGGTGCTGAGCGTTCAAGACTCGCTTTCTGGCCTGCGCTGTGTTTTGGAACAAAACTCCCCACCCACTGGAGTATCAGAGACAAGGAGGAGGAGACAACTTATGCCAAAGCAGAGGTAAGAGATCACAATCACAATCATCACGATCAAAGATTCATCCCAAAACCTTTCATCCATTTCTAAACATTTTTTTCTTTGTTTTTTAGTGAACACAAGGTCACATCACCTATCACATCCTTGACAGGAACTGGCTCTGAAACATCTTCCTGTGAATGTCCAACAAATTTAAAGAACTGTTACCCATGAGAAACAATGCTACTGAAATAAATGCATGATCCAAAGGTTTATACCGTCTAGGTTACCACTGTGCCCAGCCAGTAAGAGAACATCGAACACACTGCTTAATAACAGCTGATATGACATGAACTGCTGCATTGATCCAAAGATCCACTAACTAGAGAAGAGTAGGAGGAGGAAGAGAATGAATGTGGTTTGCATAGAGCCTGAAGGAACAAACGATCAGCTATAATGGAGGAAGACTTGCAGTGCTGGCTCCATTAAGGCCTACGCAGCAGAATGGAAAAAGCACAGTGAGAGTAATGTTATCTTATTAAAATGTTATCTTAACAATACACGCTATTAGGCTTGAAAGTCCAGTCAACAGTTCAATGACCAATCACTATCAACCTGCAGCCTAAAGGACAGCTAAAGCAGAAAGCCTGCTGCACGTACTCCAAACAACTCAACAATACTGCAACAGCGCAACAAAGGCAATCACAAGTTTATCAGATGAACGGAAGTTTATGAAGCTGTGGTTTCAGTTGTGTTTTGAAGATACAGGGTTATGTGGAGCATATTTTCTCAGGTGCATGATTAAGTCCAAAGGTTAGTCTTCAATCTAGGTCTATGGGAACAGCAGCAGTTTGTTCATTCTTCAGACGCTATCTCCATAGTGTGAGGCCGTCTGCATTTCAGACAAATTCAGTTATATTGGATCTGACAGCTGAGTCCCCTAGACTAGACATGGGGAAGTGGGGTGGGGTGGTAGAGGAGAAGAGGCAGTGCTTGGTCAGTTCAACGTCTGGGCTTGATGAAGTATCAATTGTTGTTTTGATTTATTTAAAAAGAAATAAATAAATTTAAAAAATTTAAATTATTGAAAAAATGTTTTATTTGCTTTATCGGTATTTATCAGTAATCAGTATTTATTTTAGGGCTGTCAAATTAAAGCATTAATTTAGATTAATTAATTATAAAAAATGATGTGTAAAAAATTTACATAAATTAACGCATGTAATTTAATGACCCCCGACCCCATGAGTTGCACAAATCCGACCAGTCAGTGTGTTAGTTGCATGATGGAGGAGGACGACACAACTCTGCTTGGCCCACAATGCTTTACTCATGTGCCACAATAATGTAACATTTTTGAGTTGAAATATCTTCATTTGGGGGCTTTTCCGAACAAATATTGCAATATATACATGATTGTAATTAATTTGATTAATTAATCAGCATGTCATGTAATTAATACAACTAAAACTTTTAATCAATTGACAGCCCTAATTTATTTGTATTTAAATACTGTGCATTTAATTGCTATTTATTACAATGTATTAACTTTACTATTATGTATTTCTACATTTGTTCATAACAAGATTCATTGACTAGGTTTTTATGCTGATTAATGAGCAATATTTCTCACCTACAAACAAATGATTGTTAAAACTGAAACAAAAGTTAAAGGTATGTTAAAAAAAATGTTTCCCTTGACAGTGAATGTTACAGGCCTACAGATTTCAGAGGTGGACTCATGCAACATCAAAATTGTTATTTCATTTGTCTTTGAACAGCATTGGAGCAGTGTCATTAATAGTGAACAAAGCATTGCCAAGACAAGAAGTGGCCAAGTTCAGAGTCAACGCCTAAAAAATAAAAATTACAAAATAAAAATAAAAAATGAAAAAAAAAAAAGAGTACGTCATCCATATTGTTCCACAAAATGATAGTAAAAAAGTCCTCCTCCTTTTTTCCAGACATGTTGCGTTACTCAGTATAGTTGTGGTATGAATCAAATGAAGCATCACAACAAGCAGCTGAGTAATACACAATGCTGACCAAGTTAAAGCTGTCACCTTTTGATAGTTCGACATCATCTGCCGATGGCTCACAATTCATGTTACAGTGAGTGAGCCAAATGGAAAGTCTCACATCTCTAAAGCTGCCATACCACTACTTGTTCAACACAGTACAGGTCTACTGTAAGTTTCAATCAGGAACTTAGCAGAAATTTGCATTTTCTTTTTTTTCAATCTATTCCTGTATGTTATGAGCCATAAACAGTCTTAGAATAAACAGCACAGTAATGTCAAGGTTCAGAACATATGACTCGACTCTTTGCACCCACATGCATCTTTGTAGGATGATGTGGAAGTCAATAACGGCCTAAAATCTGGTCTTTACATTAGGCAATTCAGAATGAATATGGCTGAGTACAACATGGTCTAGACAAATCACAGATGACAGAAAAACATCAACTGTTCAAGTGTAACAGCCGAAACCCCAAACTTTCATTGATGTCAACAGTAGCAGATTACTGTAGTTTATTATGACTCAGCATTTTAACAGTGTGGCTGACTTTGCTCACAGCTGTCTTAGAAATTGACTACACGTGCTGCTGTCAATCTGTGATACCTACAATGACTTGCAGTGACCTTTGGGGTTATCATAGTTTCATTTATAACTTTACCCATACTTCCATTCTTCTAACCCAGAAACCAACTTGGTGCAGCAGGAAGGGTTATCAGTCGCTTGTAATGCTTCTCTATATGCAACAGCTAAGTCAACACACAATTAAAGGAATACTCCAATGTTTTGGGCATAATACCCTTTTTCTGACTTACCCAGACTGAGACAAGATGTTCGATACCATTTTCACCTCTGCACGTCCAGCATAAAGACTTGAAGTCTACAGGAGTCATTAGCCTGTCTTATTTACACAATGTATCATGTGTATTTGAAATACACGTCTTGGAATTTAAACAACAAATATAATAAATTTAAATAAACAAAGATCTTTTTGAGAGAAGTTAGATGGTAGGAACTGTAGATGGTAGGAACTATACGTGCTGAAAATATGTGTCCATCGGTTATAGTTCCTACCATTTAACTTCTCCTAAAACGACTGTCATTTTTTTTCCAAGACATGTATTTCATTACCATGTAACACACGATACATTGTGTAAATAGGACAGTTTTGGAGTTGCTATATGGTTAATGACTCCTGTAGACTTCAAGGATTTATGCTAAGCTAACAGGAAATGCTACCCATAGGAACTGAACCAGTGGACGTACAGAGGTGAAAATATTATTGAACATCTTGTCTCAGTCTGGCTAAGTCGGAAAAAGAGTATTTTGCCCAAAATGTTGGAGTAATCCTTTAATAATTAGTCACTCAATTTTCTTTGCACTGTGCTACTGCACTTTGGTGGTAACAGGTAAAGTTTTCAAATTCACCTACTGTAATCATGCACAACGTCCCAATCCCACCTGTCCATCTCGCGCTAGCACGCTTCTTTGTGATGGGCTTCACTAACTTTGTTTTTAGCAGCATGCATGCATAAACCTGCACTAGAGCTCCAAGATATCAACAATTAACACCATATGTCATCATTTTGCTGAATACTGCAGATGAAAAAGGAGTACATGCAGACAAAGCCTTTTTTTCCCAGCGTTTAAAATAGAATAGAGGGGAATGGTTTGTGCTTGAATACAACTTTGGATTAAAAATTAAACACCAGAACACAGAATAGTAGGCAGTCTGAAGAATATTACGCCCTGATCAAACAACTATAAACTGCAGTACTGAATAATGCAATTTCTTGTTGGAGTTTTTTTTTCTTCTTTTTGATGAATTGTGCATCCCCTCACAGTCACAATTTAACATAATAACGTGCGTTATGAATGACATTTATGGATGGAATGCTGTGGCCTTGAGGGATCTAAAAAAAAAGAAAAAAAAACACAAAGAGAGAGAGAGAGTCCAAGCTCCCTCAGCAGTTCCCTCACCACAACCACACTGACCTCCTGTTGATAGATACTGACTTCTATATTACTATACATTTGCCTCATTATTGGACTGAGGCGCTTGTGGTAAGACACAGGAATCCTAACTGTCACCAACAGAGAGGACCTGGTCGCTGACCATCCATTTGGTCAGATTTAATGGGAGAAACAGTGGGCTGATTAAACATCAAGCCGATGTTGTAACTGATTATCAGATTCTTTAAGCTATGGCTAAATTTTAACAATTAGAAACAACAGTTATTTCAAGCAACAACAGCAATTTCACTTGCCATTTAAAAAAAAATCCAACATAATCTTCTGCTTACAACAATGATTTTCCCCAACAATAAGTGAGCTCTATACCCCTGCAAGCATGTACTTGCATGCACACACACACTTAAAGCTTCAAAACCTACTAGGTTAGTTGGAGGAGGACTGAGCTGGCCCTGTCTATATTTATATCATAATAGGATGATCATTCTATGGTGATTATCTTCTTGACCCCACACAAGATGCTTCTCTGGCTGACATTTGCACTACTTATCATTCTGCCACTTGATTTGCATCTCAGAGAAGGAAAAAAAAAACAAACGCCCACCTCATCCAAATGATCAGATATACAAACAAAGAGCAAAGTGAGATAGAGTCTCGCTTTCCGCTGATCCAATCGTTCAATAGATCTAAGAGCTAATTTAATAGAACATCATGAGGGGAAATAACAGCTAGGGTGCACGTCTAGGAAAAAGAGTAGAAAAATAAGGCAGTGTAGGCACATATGTAAATCATAACAAAATATTCTGCTAGAATCAAAATAAATAAAACTATTAAGGCCGTATACTAGCTTCTTTTCCAAAGTTTATTTACAGCAACTGACTGAACTATTTAAAGCAATTGTAAGGAAATCCCTGCATATTTGATTAAATGGCAATTTCAGTTTTCTTTTGATTAATCACGCAGCCCTAGAAAAACCACCACAATGTCAGAGTGGGTGTTATTGGTTATTCAAAGAAGCACTTATTTCCAGTTAAGTGTAGTCTATATGTTTTTATGATTTCGTCACACTCTTAATTACAATTTGACTTGTTTTTCACAGCGCAGCAGGACACCCAGTGCAGCTCATTTGTAAGAAAGGACCAACAAAATTAACAGAGCCATAGGTCATAACTTAAACAAACTCCAAACCCACAGTTTGATTTGCTGTCCCCCAGATATATGGGAACAATACACCAGAGTACCCCCCTGGGAGCAGCATGACCTAAGAATGTAACATTAATATGCACAACATAAACCAAACCACTATAGAAACCAGCAATTATCACTGAATAGTCACACAGTCAGCTAAATCACTGAGATGTTCTGTATATTTTCAGAACTCGGTGTTTGGAGGAGGTCCAACCAAAACTAACAACAAATGCTAATTAACATTCCTCTCAACTGACACAAATGCTTTCAATATCCATATTGCATGGCAAAGCTATGCAGGCTCATAAAGTCTGAAGTAACCGCATATTAAATCATTTGGATAGTATAGGAGGGCTGAGTGTTGCACAAAACTAAGCATGGCCACATGAAAATATCATAAGTTGAGCATTAAAACTTTATACCTAATATTTTTAAGGTCTGAGTATAGTATGGAACAGGCAAGACTATTAGATGGGCTTGTTTTAGTGTAGTTATATGGTCCTTAGTTGTTAGCACAGAGCTCAAAGTCCCCATTTCATTTTTTATTATGTTTCTATTAAGTACAGAAAAATCTTTATAACTCATAGCAAATGGTGGAAGCTACAAAAACTATCATGTGTGCATATTTGCAGACCTCCACTTCTATTTGGCTTTATATTAACTTGACTTCCAAATGCATTGGCACTGCATTGCTATGGCTGAATTCAAAGCTAAGGGAGACAAGGTTCCACCAGACGCAATTCAATATATGAAACCTTTTCGTGACAAGCCTAACTGTTACCTCCATTCTGTATAAAAGCAATGCCACTTTAATTTTACATACTAAACGCATTTTCCCCAACATTTGGCAGCTTTATGAAATGCATTTAACATTTATATTACAACATTTCACCTCTAAATTAGGCTACTTTTTGGGTAAACGTTTGTTATTGTTTCTAGCAATAGTAAAAGGAACGGGAAGTTTATCAGAATTGAGGAAATCAACAGGTGGCGCTAATTAATACGTGCCCCCTCTGCTGCAGCGCGTGCGTTTCTGTCGCGTATTTATAAAACTGCTGCTTATTAAAAAGTGAAAAGTTGTCAATCAAATCACACGCTTAATGAGACGAATGAGTGTCTTCAACAAAAAGTAGTGCCACGCGGTTTGAGGGACTTATGGCGTTAAATGAGTCAACATTTGAAATTGCCGTATTTATCATATGGAGATCAAACATCAGGCAAAAATGACCATAAATAAAATTGGCCATAAGTCATCAGTAAGAGCTCCGATGTCCCCAGAAATGTTTCAGATTTAAGGTGGTTTGGTAAACAGTAATTTAGCTCTGCTCTCCTATACCGAGAGCAAGCCTTGGTTATGTAAAAATTTTGACATGTGTCCTTCTTAGGGCGGGGTATTCCGTTTGGCTTGAGAACAACCAACAAGTTTCAACATCAGTGTAATACTGTACTGAGCACACAAACGTCCTTCCAGTTATTTGCTCAAAGCTCGGTGAATGCCGTTGTTGTTTGCATGCAAATTTCACTAATTTAAAAAAAAGAAAATACGACGGGGCTTAATACACATACGCTGACCACTTGCGAGACTGAACCCTGTCCTGTGTCTTGATGATTTCCACACATGCTCACAAATTCACTCCGTTTTTCACACGGCTTGGTGGCGTAGGCAGACGGATGACCTGAAATACCCTCGGCAGACAGCTAATGCTGCCTTCAAGTACTACAGGTAAACTGCTGCTTCCGAGATCACAGGACGTAATATGACTTGTCGCGCATTCGTGTGCTTCTGGTCTGAAATAATAAAAGCTAAGCCACGTAACGGTAGTTTTATTATTTACTGTTTTAATTACACATTTGATCTTTTAGCTGCAGAGTGAGGGGGAGAATCTGCTTTTATTTATAAGCCAAAATAACACACATGTCGCACACATCGCTTGTAGCATCGGTTGTTGGCATGTAATGCACAGTATCCACCCCCTAAACGTCAAATTCGGTCGTCTGAGAGACATCGCACTTTCTTATTCATGTTTACCACTTTGTAAGACCGTTAATGTGTGGTACAACTCGTAATTACTTGATCTGTGTTTGGCCGGAAGGCATCATTTGATCTTCATACAATAACATGTCACCCGTTGCAACGCCATCTACGGCGATGCATAAAGGACAATTAGGAATTACCTGTCAAGAGACCCAAATTAATATGTCAGCCAGATTGTAAGCAACATGTAGCTGTATCCTGCCAATTCACATTCAGAAACAAATAATTTGTCCGAGCTACTGGCACGTATTTTGCCAACTGAAGCACCAGTTTTAGAGAAGCCAGCAACCAAAATTCATGTTTTTCAGGTAGTCTATCAGTGACAAACTGAAATGCAGCATATAGAAGTCCACCCTATAAGGTCAACACTCATTTAGCATGTCAGATGTTGATCAAGAGCTTCAGAGAAGTTCCTAATGCCAAAGACAGAGGAAATATTACACCAGGACAAGTGAGGTGGTCAAGACTATTTTCTGTTACATTTAGGCCAAAGAAGTAAAAGTGGAACAAATCTTTCCAGACGTTTATTAACCTAAGATATTAGAATACGCTAGACTATTAGCAATACAATAACTTAGGCCCATAAAACAATTCCCTGAAGTCTTCACAAAAGCGAGCTTATATTGATGAAAATAATGAGCCAAATTACATAAAAAAATTTGGCAATTTAATATGATCTTGATTATAATTAAAAACACATACTTCTTGAAATATCATTCAAAGCTATTTCTTTATCAATAGTGGCCACTCTTTAATTCGGCATAAATTAAATACACCAGCCGCCACTTATGTGAATGCAATTTAAACTTTTAGAAGCGATTGCATTTTATTCCCACTATCTTTTTCCTCCAAAAATAACACCGTGGTGGGCGGTAGCCAGCAGTGTGAACGAATTCTAAAGTTAAGATATTTTTAAATAAAGTGCTGCTTAGTTGATCACTTCTGCGCCGAATGTACCAAAAGAGCCAAATTATGTGTCCAAGGTCATAACACATGTTCTATAACGTGGGTAACGGCTGCCGATAAGCAAGGCAGCATCACACTGCGAACATTTTGAATGGACTTCGGCTGGTGTGTTCGCTCCACTCAGGAAAACGAAACGTTGTGGGGGCTACATAAAATCATGAACATTATGAACATTTAGCCTAGGAATTGCACGGCCACCTACTATACTGTCAAGTGCCCTGTTTATTGGTGAGGCTGTCATTAGACTATGTTGTCAAAAACAACAAAAAATAGAACATACCGCATAGGCAATACGAAGCTCGTATCCAAATATTATTTTGAGTCCCAGTGCCTGTGCATTCCTTCTCAACTGGAACCAGTGTTGTTCTGCGTCGGCTAAACTGAACGGGACGCAGCGCCAGGCTTTAACCTGAAATGACCCGCTCTCTGGTGTTAAATCAGGCGATCCAGCGCTATGTGTGTGTGCGTGCCTCCGTCTGTAATACAGGCTACTGTGCGCCGCTACTAGAGTCTCTGGTCTGGACGCAGAAACTTCAACATGGAGCCGAAAACAAACAAACAAACAAACAAACAAAAAAACAACAACAGTAAGAACCACGAGAATTGCAGCGCTTAGACTGATCGCTACGGGGAATCAGAGAGCCGAAGCCTGGCAGGAAAAAAAAATGAAGCCTCGCCCTTACTACAAAGTTTTTTTTCCTTTTTTTCGTGATGGTTGGCTGTCTTTACAGCAGGCTATGCCCACCCAGCACACAGTATGTTCT
>OMKZ01033182.1:0-11067 GCA_900302535.1 Neoniphon sammara | reverse complement strand
TGCACTCTTAGCCAGCTTAGCTTGCTTTGTAGCCTCTTGGTATTTGGCATAATCAGCCCTGTGATGCACGTTTAAGTGCCTAATTAAGTTTGTTGTCCCATACATTTTTGCATCTTTCCCTCCATGGCTTATCTTTCCGTTGTAGGCTTTGCAAATAAAATATTTTTGATTTTCTTCACTCACACCAAAATAACATGTTGCTACGTGCTGTTTTATTACGTCCTGTTTTCAGACTCTGTCGTGTTGCGCGGCTTCGGTTTATGCACGACCATAAACCTCATCGGAATAATACCGATGCCCGATTTCGGCCTATATGCTCATTATCGGCCGATTTGTATCGGTGGCCGATCAATCGGTGCATCTTTACCTAATATAGTTTTTATAGGCCATGAGAAAGCTCCACTCCTGTATGTGGATTAAACAACTCCAAGGAAGAGTGTGAGGTGAAAACAATGGCCAAAGAACAGTGAAAAACACTGGTAGGGCCTCCAAATCACGGTTGAAGCAGCTATGGGGGAACTTGTCTAGCCATACTAACTATATCTAATACCTCATTTCCATTATTCAGTAACAAGCGGTGTAAAGCCGCAGGCCTGCGACTGATAAAGGCAAAGCCCAGGTGGTTTGATCATTACATGTTTCAATTAAATACAGAGCTAACTGAGCTGATATTATGCCTATTGCTATGATGTGCCACTTCACTAACAGGATGCTACAACTGGTGTTTCTGTTACAGTATCAATCACTAAGTTTTAGTTTGACCAAATTGCTCACAAATTAAGAAGCTTAGAATTGTGGTTTTATGTATTTTATGTATTATGTATGTTTTTTATAGGCTTCTGAATTTTACATGCAGACAGCAGAAAAGAGGGAGCCTAGTCTAACATTATCAAACATCATCTTCATTTATGACCATCACATATTGACAAAAGTCTTACTAACACATATGAATGATTGGTCATTGTATTCTGTTTTGACAAATTAGCAAAATCACATCACTAAACACAATTCTTAGCTTTGATGACAAGCTCACATGCCTTGGAGCAGGGGCAGGCAACTATGTGCCCTAGAGGACCAACAAGTATTTCATTCAAACTGAAGACTACACCAGGCAATTAAACCAGAGTTTGCCCTCTCTGGTTGAAAGTGTGTAAATAATTTTATTCGCTGGTGTGGTGTTTGGTTGGAATAAAACCTGTGTATAGCTGGCTCTCCATGACATGTGGTTGCCCATCCCTGCCCTGTAGTGTAACCCACAACAATCTGCTACCATTGTGTGTTGTGCATTACTTTGCACCAAGTACCCATGTATGTTATGACAAAAATGATGTTGCATGGCAACAATTATTCTCTACAGGTTCTATCACAAATATACAACTGCAAACTGAACTGTGTTGTTAAGCATACCACAATCAGTGTTAAATTCTGAGAATGAATTGTTTTGTTTTTTTTTCTTTTTTTTTGCTTGGTGAGGGTGTGTCTGTGTGAATGCTGTTTGGAACAAGCACTGCAGGCAAATTTGTTGTTCTGCACCTGGAGCTGTTGCTATTTCACATATGTTACATAGATTTAAGTGCTCAAAGACTCTCAATAATCTGAAAGGTTGTAAAAACAGCACATTAAACAGTCAGATATCAACCACGAAAATGCCCTGATGATTAAAAATTTGGTTCCTCTCTCTCTTTCTCTCTCTCTCACACACACACACACACCCACACACAGAACTATTAACTGGATTACACTAAACAGTCAACTATATTACGTATTAGAAGACTAATTGTTAGTTATGAACTAGCTCATGCTATGAACAGTGCCAACCTGTCTAACCACTCCTGCATACTAGCCTAAAATTTATTTATAGACAGTGAAAAAAATCTTAGAGATGAAAGGTGAAACTGTGTTTCTAGATCACAAAGAAATAAAATCACAAAAGCAACTTTAAGCATTTGTCTGAGTGGCCACACAGTTGTGGTAGGGCTGGTTGTGTCAATATTTTCTGTCTGTAAATTCCAACATGCAGGCTTCCAGGTGCTTTGCTACAAAATAACTTCAGAGCTATGTACTGAGGCCCTGAGGCAGGGGTGAGATCATCTGACAGGCAAACAGCAAAGCCTCCAGACAACATTAGACCAGTGTCCCAATAACTCTTCCTTGGGCCCTATTGCCCAACAACTGCATACCACGCCAGCCAAGAGAGAAATATAATCAGGCTGGTTTGGCCATGCCATCAGTAACTGTAAACACATAACAACAACGTAAACAACACCAGAAAGAACGTTTCACAAACCGTCCGTCTAAACACTACAACAAGAGCAAGATCAGACAAGGTTCTAGGCTCCATTGCCATCTCAAGATATTATCACCAAAAAAAGCACATGACTAAGCAGCAATTCTGTCACTAAACAGTCAATTATGCAGCACCTGACCTGACAACAATTGTCATTTGGAACAGAAAAAAGGGTTTGACCCATCCATTAACAATGGATGAGATGAGAGATCAGGCAATGAGCACCCTTAGGTGCCTTATACCTGTAGGCGTAAGACAAAACAATGGGAGGGCCTGACATTGCGCATGAGCCTGTAGAACAGCACACAATAAGATCAGTGATATGAGAATGCAGGCCAGTGCTTGCTAGGAAAGAGGAATGAGATTCTTGGAGCCTGAATATGAGACAGGTAACACAACACCTGTAAGCAGAGCTGAGCATCTGAATTAACCAAGAGATACAGATAATGAAATGACCATTCTATCAGTCCACATGAAAACACAGAAGGTCCAACATCGCAGGCATATCTCAACAAAGATATACAAAATTTCAGCTTAATTAATAAACACCAGTGGTGTTTCTAATTTAAATAAATAAATAAATAAAATGAATAAACATCAGTGGCGCAGAGGAAAACCGTTATTATTCTGTATAATTTATTCTGCTGACCTCTTCGCTCATTTGCATCTAGGATCATGTATCCTGTTTCTCAAATCAAAGTGGAAATGCTGTTACACAGGTGACCCAATGAGCAAACAGAAGCGATGAGTAATGACGCAAGACACGAAAGGAAGGAGGATTAGGAATGTGGCAGAGAATAATTTCAATGCTAGCTAAGTGTAGACTGGCTAGATGATTCTCTCACGACTGGTTATGGTTAAATACAGAACTATGGGAAATTTAAAGTCAATGCAAAAGTAAGTTATTGTTTACATAAGTTATTGTTTAAAGGTGTTTCCAAACTGATGACTAACTTTATCATTATTATCTAACTTAACAAGAAGGGAATATGCTTTTACAGCAGTTTATATACAACTAAAATGACAACGAGTTAGTTAGGCTGCCTTTACAAATTAAATGGGCCTCGTTCAGTTGACTAACGTTACTCAATTGCCCATGAAATACGATGCTCACTAAGCTAGTTACACCAAGTCGGCTGCTCCCTTTAACATTGTTACTACGAATGAACTTCAACTAGTAGAATATATTGTAACGTTATTCTGAACCTAGGTAACCGCTGGTTAACTAAAGATTTCACAGTGAGCGCACCACAGACGTTATGAGGTTGCGTTATTTACAAGCACATAGCGTAGAAATTACACAGCTAGTTAGATTAGCTAAACTCAACCAGCGGAATGTTGCACACTCTTTTGTAACGCAGATATCACCTCATAGTCACCTGAGCTATTTTTAACCGTGACGGAAGTAACTGACAGGCTAAATTATTATCATAAAGAAGGGAGTTTATGTTCAGCAAGTAAATCTCTCACTCAACTAGCACGATCCCAACGTCAAACTGCTAAGGAAATAGTTAGCTAACGTTAGCTAGCTAATCTATGGAATGTTAACTTGGTCGGTAAGGTTGCGTCCGGCTTCTATCTTACAGACTTTATCTTGAAAGGTGGCTCTGATAGCCTGAATTGATACAAATCGGATACATTTTCTTTCCATGAAAACTATTTCGATGTTACAATAATTACTCACAATATATCTACCTTGATGTTTCCCGATCTTTCTTGTATGATCCTGTTCAACAACAAAATGGCGTTTTCACAACTGTGTAAGGCTGCGTTATGGACGTTGCACATCCAAAGTCTTCACCAATCACCTCGTTCTACGAAGTCGCATTGTCCCGCCCCCACAACAGCAAGCCAATAGCTATCCAGACAGTACCCGTCTGTCAAGGTGGTGGGTGGTTCTCGAGTGAACTTCCGAGTTACCACAGTTCCTTATTTTACCACCGGAAATTTCACCTGGACGCCTGACCAATCAGTGAATTGCGGATGTCAGGTGAAAACATGTATCTTCATGTACGAAAAGTTTTCGGATGCTATGACAGACGATCGTTTGTATTGTATAGTATTTATTAACTAAACTGGGTTGGATTGAAATGTGATTATACCATTTTTTAGTTTGTTTTTTAAAACGTTTGACTCACTAATTATAACTTGAAAAGGAACATACTAAGGAAAATTGCAGGGCGTCGCCCATCCTTCAAGCCTGACGAGTGTATAGGCCACTATACTGGTTTTATTATAATCTTACCTGTACGACCAGTTGATTCTTCAAAACCATTCTACCAGCATGCCATACAGCATTTAGCCATTCAAGTTGCTGTAGACTGTAATGGCTAATAATTTTCCAAATAGACCTGCTATAAATTATTATAGAAAAAAAGATTAAATATAAAATTGCTGTCCTGAAACATATTCTTAGAAATTACATGACAGTTTCTGACTGACAACCGCCAACTACAAACACACAACTGAATACACGTTCTAAAACGCAATATTAGAAATACTACCCATCTTTGCCCTGACAGCATTACTGCTTGACTTGCCTTGAGGTGATGGACTGTGTCATAATCAATCTTTCTTTCTATGCCATTTCTTCAGCTTTGACTCTCTGGCCTTCCCTTGCAGCCTTCATAAAATTTCATCTTCTTACACATTGAACTTTTGTGTTGAATCCACTAGATGGGGCTCCATCCAAGGTTGCTTTTTTCTCCCATGGACCGAAGAGGCTCTCATACGGTGATTGGCTGTTCGTCAACTTCAGCTTCATGGTCCATGAATCTCTTCCATACTATCTCTTGAATTCTAGTTCTGCTTTTAGGTGAGATAAAGCAGACTGCTATAATGCTGTGGTTTGCAAGACTGATAGGTTTTACGCTCTCAAATGATAATAATATAATGCGATACTTTATTGATCCCCATGGGAAAATCGTCTTTGTGGGTTCCCTCTTCCGGATTTAGCTACAAGGGCTCCTTGCCTATAGTAGGACAGTTCAGGATAGTTCAGGCTGGATGCTTGCAGAGAGATTTGAATTTGAATTTGTGTTCTTTGGTTGTGAAGCAGGTTCCATGACCACAAAGCCACCATGCTACCTTTAAAAATTGTGCTGAACGTTATTTGGTACCTTACAATGAAAAATAAAAAGACAAATTCTGATTGACCTATTTTATGGACACTTTCACTGTTTGCAGTTGAAATTAATCAACCACAACCAAAAATCTCTGAAATAAAAGCAGAGAAGCTAGGAATGGTAACTGTCAGGTGTCTCACTGCCTAAATAGGCTATTTGCTTCTGCTCATAAAAACACTATTATATTGAGGTTTTGATGTCAGGGTTTGGACTGCTGGAGATTTGAACGTCCTGGTCACAGGTAACCAGATGGATTCGGGCTTTCTGCAGCAGCAGGTAAACCAGGTCATTTCCATCCACTTGGGTGGCGTTATAGTGGGAGGGGACATACAGTAACAATCCTGAGAGAATCCAATGAGGGTGCGGCGAGATGATGCGTCTGCCCCCCCCCAAAAGGGCCCTGCCTCCCAGCGGACCACTGGGCCTGGCGCAGTGGATTGAAAGTCTGTGTGTGGGGCCCCTTAAAGAGGTTCGCCGACCAGACGGCACAGACTTTCTCCGTTGCAGAATCAGCGAGATGAAGAGCAGCGCCAACCCGGCACCATGCGCTCCAGGCTCCCAAGGACCGCCTGCTTATTGCGACTCATTGCACTCTGCATCCTGCTCTCGCACGCCGCAGCTTATTTCGGGTTAGACAGTTTTCATTTTTTTTATTCTACTTCTCATATTAATTGATGGTACGGGTTGTTTCAGTGCACAGCAGAGAAGTGGAAATGCTTGAGACGTAAAAATAATCTTTGCACCCCTTAGCCAAATTACGCACGCGTAATTACGCACACACTATTGAGCCACATTGCTCTTATATTTAACTTTTTTGTGCATTTTGCATTTTATTTCGAATGCTCATTCCAAATAGATCTGATAAATTTCCATGCTGCTTTGTTGTGAAGTATGTTCTCTTAATAGGTTATGATGACCTTCAAATAGTCAGCAATTGCAGTTCAAACGTCTAACTCATACAACCAAATGCATTACAGTGGCTTGCTTTTTTGATCCGCTTAATTTGAATTGAAATGGTCCTTGAATTTTTAATTAGACAGAATGCCTTGGATAAAGCAGAACATTTTCCATCTGGATACTGGGATAACTTAATTTTGCACCAATGTCCAATATTGAATGGCTGAGCTTTTTTGACAAGAAAATCATTTGATCTTTATAGAAATTAATAAGGATTAAATAATTTCTTTGTCTTTTCCCCCCGGACGATATATTTTTCTAGAATTCATTTTAGTCAAAGAAATGATTACCAGGTGGCAATACTGTGTGCAAAACATACTGTCAAAAGATTACATAGATTAGTCATAGTAATATCTTGTCATTATTCATATGACAATAAAATAGTTCATTATTGCTAAATATTTATGGGTACCCATTATGACTAGACCTAAAGATACATTTATAGATTATTTCCAATTTAGAAAATACATAGGCCTCTAGTTATCCAAACTTAGTTAACTGTATGCCTGATTCAGCTCCCTTTTTTTTCCTTTTTTTTTTTTTAAAATGTGTTTTGTTTATCCCATTCAAAGGCTGACAGGTCGGGAACCCTTGGTGTTTTTACCAGGTCCGTTCTCCAATGAACCTCCGACAGGTAAGGCCCACCTGAAGCAGTGCGAGCAGATGACTCTGACCAGGCGGCAAAAGAGACTGTGCCGCAGGGAGCCTGGTTTGGCCGAGACGCTGCGGGAGTCTGTGCGCCTCAGCCTCCTGGAGTGTCGGTATCAGTTTAGGAATGAGCGCTGGAACTGCAGTCTGGATGGCCGGGGAAGCCTTCTGAAAAGAGGTAGGCTATTCTTTAACACACTTTGTAAGCACATAGAGGACACTCATCCAGAGCAATTTAGGATGAATGAGTATGAAAGGGTTGAGTTTCTTGCTCAAGGGCACTGTGGCGGGACACATGGCTGATGGTGGATTCAAACTTGATACCTTCCAGTTATGGGATAGTTTAACTGCAAGACATTCTGTCCTCTAATGGCCTGGTCTTTCTAATTCATTCAGTCATATTCCCCAATTCAAGCACCCACCTATCCTGTTGAAGTGTCTTTGAGCAAGACTTTGAATCCCTATTAGCTCCACAGCTTCTGAGCCACAGACCCTGTGCTCTGACCTCCATTTGAAGAGGGGGCAAAGAAAAAAGAGAAACCCCCCTGGTGACTAATAATAAAGTATCCCATATGCTATTAATGTATATTATAGGTCTATAATAACTTAAGATAAATAGTATAAATGAATTTTAACTGACATGTAAAATCAGCCATAAATGAATAGATCCTAATCAACCCCCTTTCTTATTCAGACTATAACTTACAACAGTCTTTATTTACAGACCTGAGCTGATGGCAGCAATGGTGTATCTTAGTGAAGTAATTATTAGTCTAGACTAGAGCAAATCCTCTGTGAGGATCAAGAAGCTATCATATTATTCTTTTGATAATAATGTATTGCAGTTTTAGTGGTTACAAAAGTTAGGGACCAAGAATGGCGATATAATGGAAATATTAGAATCAGACCATGAATTTTTATATCAGCAGCTCGACTCTTAGGCCGTATGTAGACTTGGTCTTACTGGGTCTTATACAGGGATGAAATGGAGGGTAAACTTAAAATTGGTTTACCATTTTTTTGGGTGACATACATTTTTATGATGTAAATTCATATGATACATCATAGTACATAGTATCAAGCTGCTAAAAATTATATCCTAGAATATTGAATAAAGGTATTTTAAGAAAAATGCAATTAAATGTGTTTTTTTTTTTTTAGATTTTAAATTATTTTTGTTTATATTGGTGGTTGTTTGCCTCAACATGATCACAAACTTGAGGTTATAGTTTATGTACCTTTTTATTTAGTACTACATGACTGTCCTTACAACATTACAGTTGGCTACAACTAGTCACGGTACTTGATTTGACTGTTTTGAGTAATTGGACCTGCTTTTCCAGGACTTGCAAATGTCTCCTTTTATTTGAGCAACTTCCCAAGCATTAAATAAGTCTCACTTTACCTGCCGATTTTTTATTTTTAGTCAGATGAGTAGTAAGCAGGTTACAGCTGTGTATTGCATACAGTCAAAGACTCCTGCTGTTTAGACATACTTCTGTAGCCACTGGTGACTCTTGTAAAGTAAATGATGTAGGCTAAGACAAGGGGCTTTCTCCTTTATGTTATGCTACTCAAGTAATTTCTCACACACCCACTCATCCCTGCTCTTGAGACCAGTTTCACTGAAGTTGCCTACTTCTACTTGAATAATTATAGTTTTGTAAAGCCTGATACAACCATTGATTAGAGTACACTTGACAAAAGATAAGCCTACATTAAATCACCATATTGCATAGCTTAAGTTCCTGCAGGTTCACTCAGCATAGAAAATGCTTTAGAGTCTTCAAGTCCTTATGCATATGGATATTGGCGTGGGGGAAGAAGCTGAACAGGTCAGCATGGAGGTAATGAAGGACTAGAGAGCCAAGAAATCCGGTGCGGTGGAGTGTGCACAAGCCCCGTGGTTATTTTTATCTCGGGAAAGCGCCCATTCCCAGAGGAAAGGGTGGCGTGAGTACCCACTTTCATCTGGGAAAATCCTTCCTAGTCAAAATAATAATTAATTGGATCAAAATACACCCTGGTGATGGCTCTGGGCTAAGCAAATAACAGTGCGTAACCAAAAGGAAAGGTCAGAGGAGGAATTATGACACAACTAAACTTGCAGAATAATGTTGAAGTTGTAGTAATCCATGACACTGTAGTGAGCCCTCAGTAAACTTTATGGCTTTAAGGCCCACACAGTGACATAAAGACCCTTTGGTAATGGTAAACAATGAATCAATCCCATGAACTATACACAGTTTGCATTCAGAACACGACTTATGTTTTGCTTTCTGTTTTTTTAAGCAAAGAAAGTAAAGTCTTGTATACTGTATCTATCCCAGGGTTTAAGGAGACCGCCTTCCTACTGGCAGTGTCCTCCGCCGCACTGACCCATGCACTAGCCAAAGCATGCAGCTCAGGCCGGATGGAGAGGTGCACATGCGACGACTCCCCTGGTCTCCAGCATCGCGAAGCTTGGCAGTGGGGGGTCTGTGGTGACAACCTGAAATATAGCACCAAGTTTCTCAAGAAGTTCCTAGGCCAAAAGAGGGTCAGCAAGGACCTGAGGGCTCAGATTGACACCCACAACATCAACGTTGGAATCCGGGTGAGTGTGGATCAACACAAACACAAAGGCACAGAGTAGAGACATTACGTCAAAGGTGCTTAGGGGAAATGTGAAATGCAGTGGCAGCCACTGAGTCCCGGGTCCCATAAAAAAAAGCATGTATAATGAAGATGCCTCCCAAGCCCAAGGCATCAAAAACATCGCCTCTACCTGAGCCCCACTTAGCTCAATTAGTTGGGCTGCAATTTTACATGACAATTATAGCTCTGACACACTCCTGTGCCATGAGAGGGTACAGGGTAGTAATCCTCACCTGCATATTTTTCACATTGCCAACTAGCTCAACGCCCCCTTAATATTGCTAGAGTCGTTGGCCTTGGTGGATACAGAGGCGCTGGGTGAGGCAGTGTAGCAGGGAGACAAGACGGCTGTGGGAACACTGGAGCCAGGTGTTCTCAGGCATGATAAAGCTTGCTGTGCGGGCCTACAGAAAATTAAAGGTCTCACGTCGGAGAGAGCGATTATATCCGTGGCCTCTTTTAATATACGAGCGAGCATTTTTTCCACTTACTGGATCACTGTGCTCTTCATAAATCCACCTAATGTTCATAACCACCACTGTGTAGCTTGGAAATAGCACGCCTCAGGGCTTTACCCCTGTAGCTCACACCTAAGGTAGACCAGAGCCTGTGTGCTTGGGGAAGCGAAAGAAAAAAAAAATCCAAACGGGAAGAACTAACGGCATCTATCTTATCTTTATTGAGTCAAATGTTTTCCTCACCTCACACCAGTGAGGCTGAGAAGAGACCAGGAGCCGTGTTAACAAAAACATGAAGTGGTTGCTGTCTCCCCCATCCTTCAGTAATGGCACTCTGAAGGCCCTGAAGGGCTCATACCTGAAAAGGGAGGAACTGAGCAGAACTCTTCAACCCAGAAGTCCCCCCTAGGTCTCCTCTCCCTCTCACAATAACCCCCATGCCGTATGACCTGTCTCTGCCCCCTACCAAGGCAGAGGCTCTCAGGCTGAGTGATCAGGCTCTCATCACTGACCATCAAGCTCAGTGAACTATTAACCTAAAGCGAGGGGCACCATCACTAACCGTTGCCACATTTTTTGACACTTCTTGTTATGAAATTCTTATCAATGTTTTCCATGAGCAGGCATGCACAAAGAACAGGGTGGAGAGATTCCAGTCTGTGCTGTTGTCACCCGTGCCTCAGGCTTTAGAAAAGACAGACAGCAGAGAAGCAGACAGAGCTAGTTTCAACACATTGGGAAAAAAATGAATCCGCAGGCGCTGTCCAAATGAGCAATGTTAAGTAAATGAAATATAGCATGCTGAACAGCCCCCTTCCTAATCCATTATGTCAAACTTTTGGACTGAGCTGGGCCACAGGCTCACAAACAGCAGACTGTCCACCCCTAACCCCCTACCCATGAGGCCGTACCACCCCACCCTCCAGGAAACTGGCTCACTTTGTCTAGATAGGCC
>OMKZ01033180.1:31790-45891 GCA_900302535.1 Neoniphon sammara | reverse complement strand
GCTCCCTACACATTTCATTTATTCAAGCTCAGAGCAAAACCTGAGTTCGCTTGTTATGGAAAATCGAATAGGACAGCCAAAAGCAGAGATATAGGTTACGAGACACACATAATATGGATTCACAGGTTTCCCTACATCTCAGCACAGCTTCAAAAATACACCCATGCCCTAGTACTGAGCTATTATGAAGGCAGAGCACCCTATCTGAGTGTCCATTTTGTCTTGATTTAAAAAAACAACAACAAAAGAATCAAATGTTCAAAATGGGACCCAGACCAACATTGTGTCTGTAAGACAGGGGCAGAAATGAGCGTTACAAGTGGAAAAGCGGCTTATGCAAATTGCGTTGAGTAATAACAGCGTTCAAGCGGCATTAGAGGGAGAGAGAAGATGAATGCTGCTAATTGCAAGTGAGCGAGCAGGCGAGCGGAAGGGTAGGTGGCGGGTTCACTCCACTCCGACACTCAGACAGGAGGCTAAGTTCAGCGCTGGGGGAACAGACTCTGGAGGAAATGATGACACAAAGCAGTGTAGACGTCTAGTTATCTTTCCATGCTGCAAAAAAATATGAGAAAGCATGGTTTGCATTTTTTTAATCTATTGCAATACCTCTACACAATTCAAAGGGTGGATAATCACATTCAAGATTCAATGCTTGACTGAAATATCTGCAGCTGAATCAAGTGAAACCCAATACAGACGTATGGTATGGCTGGGCAATGCAGGTAAAATTTAATATCATGACATCTTTGACCAAATACCTCAATATTGTAACTGTTGTTTTGACTGTAGAGATGACTATTTGTGCTTTACCCAAAAGAGATTTTTGATAAACAATCATTAGTATTATGGATATGGTGACCAAGCAGGAAGAGGAAAATAATAGAACGGTAGTCTAATAAGTTCAGAAAATTCAGAGAGAACAATGCTTAATGTCATACCACGATATTATAATATACAAAATCCCTCACAATATGTAGCCTCATATCTCAATATCAATATAATATCAATATATCGCCCAACCATATCATATGGGACATTTCTCACAGCGACATCCATTCACCTTCACAACGCTTCCAAAAAACATTTTATGAATCATTGATTTCCTCAGTGTCCTTCCAATAATATCTAACACTTTGCTGTACCCAGGGCCGCCCCTCCCTAAACATAGAACACGCGCTGTGCGTAGGGCCTCATCTTCCATGGGGGGCCACATTTTGCACAAGGGGAAGCATTTACACATATACGCAATGGATGTGCATTATGCGCTACCATGAGGCGCGCGTAGAGCGGCTTGAGGAAGGAGAGAAAAGAGACCTGTAATCTGACGGCGCATGCATCGCTGCAATGATTGACAGCACTCGACATCTGACCAATCAGAGGGGTGTGCCAGCAGCCACCTGCAGAGCTGCAGCAGCAGGTGAAGAAATACGACATGTCATCCAAAAGACATCCTGAATCTGGAGCAAGCAAGAGGAAAAAAAGCTAAACAAGAGGAAGCTGGTGCTTCACTTGAAGGTGGTTATGTTGTTGAAATAAACCTTTGTGGCACAAACACCTAAGCTGCTACTCATTATAGGAATCTCTGTGTCCAGTCTCTGTGTAGACTGGAGAAAAAAAAATTCAGCAGCCCTGATTAACATTTATTGAATGTCTTGTTAACGCCCTATGCATTCACCTCTGTTGAAAAGGAGTGGTAAATATAGCCTATCAATTTATGTTGTTAATATAAGTTTTCACTGTTTTTATGGAGGTAAATGTCCACATCTGTTGGTGAATTTAATTCATAACAGTCAGCTTTTGAGGAGACATTACAGAGAAACACTGATTGAAATGAGTGTGTAACTGATGCATTTGTTGACAGAGGGAACTAAACTTGAATATAAAGTTTGAAATATCAGTCTGTTTGATCCTGAATTAGTATGTTTTCTTAGGACTGTAGTCTGTACATACAACAACAACAACAGCACAACATACAAATAAAATTTTGCTTAGGGCCCCAATTTGGTCAGGGGTGGCCCTGGCTGTACCCCACAGCACACTGGTTTTCCCATCGTACAATATGGAGAAGTGAACTCTAATACACTAATATGAAAAGCTGTTTTTTGTGCAGCAAGGTTAGCTGAGCTTGTGTTATGTTGTGAGAGCACAAATGCTGAAGTGGTACTAATGATTTAGTGAGACTGTTGAGTGATTTCCTCTCGGCTCAGAATACATCAGACTACTTGTCTCTGCGTGTCTTACTCTGTGCTTCTCATGCCACAGAACCACATTATTCACGGCCCGCACACATGTACACACACACACACCGGCACATGAACACACATCTTGAAACCAACACATGGCACACAAGTATATATGTATAAAAAACAACTGCCAATGGCCCTGGTGTCTTTTGTAAGTGATCAGCTCAAGCTTTTCTCTCAGCTGGGATTCATGCCCAAATGTTTGTATCCAGCCTGATCTCTGCTGCTAGATTTTTTTTTTTTTTTTTTTAAGGAGTCAAGAATATTATTTTCTAGCTGATGATTGTGTGTTTTTGAAATTACACAGAATGATTTGGATGTGTTTCATGGGTCAACAGACGAAAATCAATAGCAGCTAAATTAAAAGTTATTATTAATTCACAATTACAAAAGCAGCTAGACAGATGAGTCATGTTAAGCGGGACGCCAATTAGCAGTATATGCCAACTTTGTAAGAGGTGTGTTTAATATATGAGTTTTTAAAGTGTTGTGAAGCAATTAACTGTTTCAAAGAGGCCACATAATTGGTGCCCTGCTTGCAGATAAATCAGTCAAAAACCCTGCAAAATTATTTAACACAGCAAGGGCAACAATTTAAAAAATGAGGACAACAGGGTAGGCTGAACGCAGGGAAAGTGCGTCAAATAGCACCACAGATTTGAATCTGCATCTCTGTGACACAGTGTCAACAAAAGCTGTATGTCATGAAATCCGCAAAACTTCTGCCACAAAGGGCCAATTCACACAGGTGCACAAGATGTCGAAAGGAGCATAAAACTTAACACAGTCTGATAAGTCATTCAACTGTTTATATCCATCCTTTTGGAGAAAGCTTGAGGATGCCTTCAACGCGCAACATCTGTGAGCAAGTGTTAAATATAGTGGTAGATCTGTAATGGTACAGGCAGCCATCTGGTGGGAGCCATTAGGTCCTTAGATCCTTTTTCTACATTTCTCCGTTCTCTAATTACGCTCCCAAATTCTGACATAGTAATACCTCCAAATGCCCTTCTTATCAAACTGAAGGGTGCTTTTATGAACACGAATATGAAGCGAAACATCTTCCATAGCCTCCCCAGTCACCAAATGTACAGTAAACATCACATTAGAAGTGTATTTCCACCTACTTCATCCAATATCCCAGAATTTACAGCCATGCTATGTATTAGGTTTTTGATCGTCACGGATTAGGTGTTTCCATTATTTTGTACAATCCCTGTACAAGGTGAAGTTACAAGGTTATACTGCTTTTGAATGACTTTCTATCTATTCCTCCACTTGTTCAATATCACAACAGGTGGTTTATTCCCACACATTTAGCAGAACAGATAAAATGACAAATATTATATTCATCAGGTGTTGTTTGTCTGGTTAAAGTTAAAAGATTACATTCCCTCCTGTGGTGAGGATGCCCTCTAACTTCTTTTATCCACTCTCTAAATTCATGGCAACCTCAAAGATGTTTGGATGAAGGCAATTGGGAAAAAAATGTTGTTTAAACTTGAAGTCCTAATTCATTTTGGCAAGGTCCAGCTGTCATGCTAATGCACGACTTTGAATTTTGTCTTTGATAATCCATCAAAAGTCAAGCCAAAATTGCTAAATTTCCTTTAAAAAGAGAACTTCTTTGTGAACATACATCCTCAAAACAAACGCTGTTGCAGCCTCAAAAGAACAAACGCTTCACTTTGAAACGCTGATATACGTTACGGCAAATAATTGAGTTTGAGCTGGTTTTTGTTCTTCAGACGCAACACAGGCGGTGACAGCCCAGCGTAGATGAAGATATCAGTCAATATATAAAAGAGACTTTTCACAACACGCTCATCTATCAAACAAGGTGAAAAGGGACACGCGGGCACAACAAACTTGATTACGCTTTCTGTGCTGCCTGTTCACGTCTATGTAAATGAGTTTCTCATCTAATAGAGCAGCTCTGAAATGCGCTCGATCAAAACAACGAGGCAGGGATCAGCGTCTTCTTGATTATTACCCTGGAGGAGAATCGGGCTCAGTGAAGACCTCCTCGAGGCTTCTTTAGCGTGTGAAGAGTTTGCAAGTGCGCGAGAGAACGTAAGCATCCAATAAACATGGCCTGTGTGTGTGTGTGTGTGTGTGTGTGTGTGTGTGTGTGTGTTGTAGTAGAGTTACAGAGATCGGCAACAGCGTGATTCACATCAGAGAGAGGCAGACAAGAGCCCATCTGACTGACAATAGCAGAGCAGAGTGGAAACACAGAGCTGGAGCGATGCAGAGCGGAGTCTGCAGGTCAGGGATAAAGTGGGCTTAGCACGCCGCCACACCTGGCCCTCGTCTGAAGAGCAGGTTACGCGAACGGCAAAAACAAAAGCTCTCAGACTCAACTCTCAAATGCATGTGTGCGTGCGTGTGTGTGTGCGCGCGTGTGTGTCTGCTCGCCTCTCTGTCGCTTGCATAGCTGCTGCTTTCCACCGCTGTCTTCAACCTCTTTTACCTCTATAATTTTCTATGATTATCTCATATAGATATGCATAGCGAGGTGGAAGTAACACGAGCGGGGGTGTGTGCTCATTTCCTGCTCATGGATCCCCATTCAAAGCTTTTTTTTTTTTGATTACTTGTACAACAGATCTATTTTATGTTTTTGTGTTTGTCCTCAGTGATATGAAATGGTGGGTGGGGTGCTTATGAAACATGAAGGGATGATGCATCTTGTCACTGTGTTCCAGGGTTTTACATTCATCGACCTAATGTGGGCGCTATGATTAAAGTCACAATTTCTCACTGCTGCACCTATGGGCCAATTTTGATGAAATTTGCAATACACATCCAGCTGCCCTTACAAGTCACACTGATTGACCTAATGAGGGCACTATGAATAAAGGCAAATGTATTAAAGCATCCACATAGTACAAAATTATTTCTTGGCTTTTCATGTGTTAGCATTTTATCTAATGGCTGAGAAAATGTGAAATTTGGCACAGTTTCATTCATTTTCATTTAAAAAGCATGTGATCCCACAGGCTGTTTTTGATGTAGAGTCCTTGTTGATGTCACTTAGGGATGACAATCTGCATTTGACATCCCAAGGTGAACAACCATTCACACTCCTGCTGTGGAGGAAGAGGGGAATATTTGCTGCTCTTTGCCAAACCCTTTGATATGATGACCAATCAGAGCAGTTTATTAGTATAAAATTAGCTTAAAGGACTGGAAAACAGCTGGATTTTGGTGGATATTTTTGTTGTTTTTGCTTCACACTTCACTTTTGTAAAGACCACAGCAAACTGTTAAATTGCCAAAAAATTAGTAAAATATAGGATCTTTGAATTCAACAGACAACAGTGTTCCATACTTTAAAGGTCCCATATTTTAACATTTATAGGCATATTTGCACCATTTATACATGTCTGTTTAACACTTCTATAACAATAAAAAATAACAATGAATATTCATGAGCAAACACTGTGATTGCCAGTGGCGAGTGCAGATCAACCCACGAGGCGGCCTTGGAACAGCTTTTGGTGTATGGTGAAGGGGCGGGGTTGTGCAAAATTTAGTTGAACGACCATTGGTTATCCAGTTGTGCTGTAGAAACCGGATCGCACAGCTTGTACAGCTGATAGGACATGTTGCTGTGTGTGAATGGCAGTAGTAAGCAAGTTCACATTTTGACATTAGCAAAACTTAGAGGGATGATGCATTTAGGCACGGTGTTCTGGGTTTTAAAAATTTCCACCGAGCAGACTAAAAAAGATGCTATAATTACAGGTTAAAATTTCAAACTTTAAAAGTCCATAACTCCTACACCACTAATCCAATTTTGATGAAATGTGGAGGGATGATGCATCTTGTTACTAAGTGGCACAAAGGGGGGCGGCATCACAGGTGGGGGACAATATGTCTGTTTGTTCAATCATGATTACAGCTTCATCATCTTAGATTTGTCATCTCCTGTCACCCTGATGTAACTTGATAAGGATGGATCATTTTGATGCTAGAAGAGAGACTGATAGTACTGCTAGTGAGTGAGTTGTACTCTATCAGTGCAGTAGGTCTTGTTTTTTTGAGGGTGAATCTGATATTTTTTTCTTTCTCACATGCATCTAATTCTCTCCAGTTGCATGCTCGCACACACACATACACACGCCACAAACTACATAAAAGCAGCGTCTCACTCTATTTGGAGGTGAGGGTACAAATTAAGAAAATAAGCTCTTTCTTTATGAGTTAATATCTGTCTGCCAGCTTCATTCACTTGTTCAAATACATGCCAGGAAACACACACATGGCTTGGCATCTGTGCTGGCCCAGTCTTCCTCCATGATTTCCACTATCACCATCAGTCATCTCTCTCTCTCTCTCTCTCTCTCTCTCTCTCTCTCTCTCTCTCTCTCTCCCTCTCTCTCTCTGTGTGACCCAGAAGCATCTCTTCTGCCCATGGAGACTTCCACAAACGCTAAAAAAAGACCCACTCTCTTATCTCCTATAGAGAAGAAGCAAGAACGAGAAAGAGAGAGAGAGATGGGTAGGAATGTAACACTGGAGTGTCATTATAATAGATAATTTAAAAGGCATATACCATGTCTTGAAAGAAAAGTGCTTTCCTCTCCGAAGAACTAACACATGCACATATGCACTGGATATAATACAAACAGAGGCTGTTAAAAACTGCACTTGTCCTCCTCACTTTAGTTAAAACTCCACTTTTCTACCACTGGGAGATATTAGAGGAAATAGAAAAGGCTCTCCCAAAGGTATATGAGAAGATAAAAATCCTGATGTGCCAGCCAAGAGATAGACCAGAATGGAAGATCTTGTTAATGTGCATATGTGTACATAGAAGAAACTGAGATACAAAAACCTAATGTTAGCTTTTATTTGATTGGATCCTAACTGAATGCTACTCACCAAGACAATTTAAGTTTTGCCCCATGCTTATTTCAGCTAGTTTGGCAGTAAACACTGTCAGACTTTATCACACTGTGCATGCTGAATCAGAAGCAGCTGCAGCAAAGTTACTTTTCCCTAACTTAAGGAAAAATCAACCATGAAACACTTTGACACTGTCAGAGAAACAGTCAGAGGCACTTACATCAAAGGGATCTGGGCCATTTATAGCAACAAATGGTTATACGGTTGTATTTGGTAAAAAAAGAAGAAGAAAAAGAAAAAAAAAGCTCTGCTCTAGAAGATGCTCCCCACATGAATTCAAGCAGCATGCAAGAGATTCTGCGGGGGGTGTAATAAACCCCCCCCAGGCATCTATCATTCAATAATATGAAAATCATAACATCAAACCAGACATAATTCATAGATAGCTTGCACAAGTGTCATATGTATAGATAATAGCAGGAGGAGATTGGGGTGATGGAGGGACTTTTTTGCAGCAACTTCCGCGGAGTGACTATGAACTATTAGATTATGAAGATGAGAGAACATGAAATAGAACAGGTCAAAAACTGCATGATGCACCCCCCAAAAAAATAAATAAATAAATAAAAACTTGAAGGAGAGCACCAAACGTGTTACAACTTCATAGCTGCCCTAGTTTTGGGTCCATCTTTTGCTTTGAAGTGCTTGTTACTTCATAA
Source organism: Neoniphon sammara (assembly GCA_900302535.1). Classification (NCBI taxonomy): domain Eukaryota; kingdom Metazoa; phylum Chordata; class Actinopteri; order Holocentriformes; family Holocentridae; genus Neoniphon; species Neoniphon sammara. The sequence continues at coordinate 38,072 of OMKZ01033180.1, read as the reverse complement.
CACTATTTATAGGAAATAAATTTCTTGTTTTTTTGTTATACAGTTTTGCACCTGTTCATGTTCTCTGACCCATTAGGAACCTTTTTCCCCTCTGTCTTTTCAAGACAATTATAAAGACAGCCTCAATGACTTGTTTGAATGTGACTGGTGATTGTCAGCTGTTACTGATCAGTTTGGATGGGACAGCTGATAGCTGATCAACATGCATGACTTCAGTGTTCTGCCTGAACTAACACGATGCTCCATTTGTTTATATGCCTTGCATTTCTGAACCCATTTTGTTGTTTGGTGATGTCTTTTTTTTATTCCTGTGGATAACTGGCCCAATGTAAGCGGTATTATGCCATATCAAGATATTTACACTGCAGCCACAATGCAGACGACAGGAGAAAATCAACAGTAAACATCAGGTTTTGGTTTTAGCCTTGCAGAATCCTGACTTTTACACCAACATAAAACAATCACACAGGGAGAAATCCACCATAGAAGAGGTAGAGATACCGATTTCTCCATCAGCAGCAGCCCTGTGACAGCTTGTATCTTTGGTATCTTTGTAGATCTTTCACTGGCAACACAGGCCCTCGCTGAAATTTTTTTTTTGCAGTTTGAACAACAGTTCACGGCATACAATGGCACTGTTCTCTCCCCTCTCTCAATTTTCTTGACTGGAAAAACTCACATTATCACTATTGCTCTCCACCTACATGTACACGGCACAGAGAGCCTATTTTCTGTGCTGTAAAACTGTGTCCCCAAATGGAGCACTGTCAAAAGTCATCATGGGGAACTGAGGAAATCACTGTTTGAATTAGAAGTCGACGAGGCAGGTTGATGGAATGTGGGTACTCCAGAAAAAAAAAAAAGTAGATTAAAACAAAATAACTCCTCGCATGCATTGAACATCATAAATTGATGTTATCTAACCGTGTAGGAGTATCCGAGGGTGGATTTTTCCTTTAAAGGCACGTCTAGTTCGTGGCACACCATCAGAAGCTCACCAGGAACCCAAGTACTGTGCCAGGGAGATCAAATAAGTCTGTTGCAAGTAGAAAGCTACTGGACCAAAGATTAGGTCCAGAAATTCCAAGTAACTCTTAGCCAAAACGGGAATAACCTCGTGCACATAGAGGTATTTCAGCAAAGATGGAAATAACTGACTTTTGTGTCTTCTTACTCTCTGGTTCTTCTTCTTAGGAGATGATGGCTCTGACTATGAGCTGCGTTCCTGCAGCGTTCAGCATTTCTCCTGATGCTTAGTCTTGGCTATAAGCTCTGGACATCCTTAAATGTCCTCCTGATGTGACTTAAAGTTGACAGCTGACCTACAACAGGCCTGGCCATGAAAATATCCTCCCTTTCTGAAATAATGCAGGACAGATCTTGCATAAATAGAAGTGAAACGTGGCCATCAAGGTCGCCGCGGCTTTTAGTGACAACTGTGAATTTTCCTCAAGGGCTATCTCATGGTGTAATGTGTCGCTGTGTAAGCGTGCGAGCTGACTCTACTTGCCCTTTTCTAATGAGTAAGATTACAGCTACAGTCAGTCAGTGTCACTCAGCATTGACTTATGGAGGGGTGGGGTGTGGTAAGGTTAAGAGAGAGGATATGTGGGGGGAAGAGAATGAAGAGCCGAGTCTGGGAGAGAATACGGACTAGAGAAAAGACTTTGTCTTGCAAAAGATATCATGAAAATCTTACAATTCCCATTCATTTGATATGTTCTTCATGTGTGTAAATGGATAAATGTATATCTCCTTTTCTGCACAGTGGATGCTAATTTGGTGATCATTCTGATATATGACTGCCATTGCTTTGGAAAACAGAATGTGAGAAGGAGGGCTAGAGCGGCAGAGCGAGCAGGCACAGGGGGGAGTAGGAGAAGCACTGTTCTCCTCTCTAGTTTTGTGCCTGTGACAGAAATACAAATTATTCATTACTGGAGAAAATTTCTCTTCAGTGCTGTTGGTATGTGGTGTAATTCCTCTTGGTTGCCTTGGTGACATGCGAACCAGGAGGAAGACCGCACAGCTCCTCGCAGCCACCCAGCCTGCCCTCCACCGATTCCCACACCTCCACAAAGAAGTTCCCCTGACCGTCTCCCAGCATCCCACCTGGAGCTCACACATACCTGCCAATGAGCTGGAACTCGCCAAACACGCCCAGTCGTCTCATGGCCATGAGGAGACCTCGGACAGTCATGCCCTCGCAGAAGCACACCACCACACGCGCTTTGGGCAGGCGCTCACGTAGTTTCCTCAGCAGGCGATCGAAATGCTTCTCCCCCGCGTTGCTGTAGATCTTGTCCGAGTGGGCGATGCACAAGCCTTCCTGAGAGGCCAGCTCCTTGAAGGCCTCCATGCCGCTTTCCCCATAGTTTCCTGTAGTTGATGGAGAAAGTGGTAGTAGTGGCAAAGCACGATACAGCAATCTAATCCCAAAGGCTGAGAAAATTCTGTCCATGAAGCAATTAAAATAAATATTTTCTTTGGCTTGGGTTAATCTGTGTGAAGTGCAGTGACATTTTTACTAATTGAGAGAGCACAATATAGGACATTACTTTGTGACATGACAATGAATGTTTTAAACATGTCACCAACAAAACATGACATGTGTTGTTACTTACCAAGAGACACAAGCCATCACTTCCATTTTAAAGTGCACTATGCAAAATTGATAGATGTGAGAACCCTTTAGGCTCAACCCACAAAAATCTGGAATGAGCATGTAATTCAGGCAGACAATGGGAACTCTAACATGAAATTTCAAGTTTATTCCACAATTTTTGTGAGCTCAACAGTCTAAACGGTCCTCATTATTGGTCTGACGGTGAAAACCATGTGGACACAACTATTAAATGTCACGCTTAATCCACTTTTTTACAGAATTTTGAGCTTAAATTGTCCTCATTTCAATCGCCCTCTGCAATTTTGCATAGTGGACCTTTAACGACACACTGCTAATTAAATCAGTGATGGACAATGCATGTACAGCAGTGTGTGCCGTATGGCATTTACAGAAGTTGTTGCCTGTAAAGCACTTGTAGCAGACTGGATTATCCCACACTGCTGTTGTGTCTGTCTGTGTGATGACTGACGCATTAGGCCCAGCTTGAGCTCCAGCTCTGATCCTCTGATAATGACAGCCAGAAAGTTTACTGGCTCCTGATTGCAATCAAAGCTGCAAGGGGTGCAGAGGACTGCCCTCATTTAACTGTACACCATCCCAATCAAGACCTCTGCAAAAGCAGTCCATGCGGACCGCAGTGTTGCTAAATGCATCATGGTCTGGATTCCTGATAAAAACCAAGAAGGGCTGTTTAGCATGAGGTCTGGATCACAAGGACAACCCGGTCACTTGTATGTGCATGTGTGTGTTTTTTCAAACTAGGAGCACATATCCAGAAAAATTATTTAACTTTTCTCTTGTACTTGCCTTCATGAGAACCCCTCAGGTTCTCCATGCCAGTTTCTCTATAGTTACCAGTGGGCATTGAGGAATACATTCTCAGTGCATAATATGACTTTATAGGGCAGGGCAGACAGTGGCAGAAATTGGCACCACAGTAATGCATTTACTCTGGCACACAATGGGCCCATGTGTTGGTTTTCCAATAGTCCTTTGATGGTATTTTCAATTGCCTCGTTTCATTCTCCCACTGGAAAATGAAATCATGATATCCAATTATTTTTCTCTTTCCATCTAGGCTGTGAGACAGGTGGGTGGTGGTGCATTATTTGACAGCCCATATGACACTGACCGCCATATTTTTACGTTCCAACTAGACTCATGATAATCAGGACAGGTAATTTATGCAATTTTGGAGCCCTAGCTGTTGCTATGAGCAACGAGCTGCATTTTTAACTTGACTATGGTGGTGGAGAGAGAAACTCGAACACTGAAGCCAGGCATACGCACTGCTGAGAGATAACCACAGATGGCGAGAGCAGTGCAAACAGGTGAATCGACAAATGTTAATTCAGAGGTTGGGAGAAGGTTTGAATCGATCATATTGTTATCATCGCGAGTCAACTTAGTTATAGACAATTATGGTAGTTCCCAGCTCCTCAGATCTGCCTGTCAAAAAACACTTTGCCTGCGTGAGTATTTCCACTTATAAAATTCCCATTTACGTGAGAAAAAACAATTCATCTCAATCAAGCTAAAGTGTACAAAGATATAAAGTAAGAGTTTTCAAAAACTGCATGGAAACTAAGCATCTTCTTCCATTTTTAACACTCCAAATGTGGCCTATTGTTTAACTGCTGTTGCTTGCAATCAAACTCACTGCTCCCCTGAGTGATCTTTCATTACTCTTACATGATGACTTTGGTCCCAGAGGATCCCCCACAAGGTTTGTTGAAGGTCAGATGGCTGATGCCCACTAGTAATACCTCAAGGTACTACATGTCCCTAACTCCCTCTCCTCATCTGCCTGACAGCATCCTGTGTCAAAACCCCACTCCAACACCTGACTATAACAGGACTTTCCAAAGATGTCTTACTCTCCCCAGGAGACCACAAATCCCCAGGGGGGATCCTGAGTAATGTATCCTGTCAATCATAATTTGGGTGCACATCACCTTCTGTGTTTCACTTAGACTTTAATGAAAAGCCATGGAGGTAATTCACTTTGCAGTAATTACACTGCCGACCCATCTCCTCTCTCTCTTTTTTACCTTCTATCTCCACCATATGCTGTTGTGATGTAAGGGTGAGCAAATGAGCGAGAGAGTTTTCAATCACAAAGTGAACCCACCAAGGTGTGAAATGTTGCAACACAATAAAAATATTGAATACTCGCATTGCTGGCAGTTGTGGGTGGGTGTTGAGGGAAAAACAATGACTCGACACCTCTCAATCCAAAACTAATTTCTGAAGACCTAAAATTAAATTAATTTCAATTTATGAATGTATCTAGTGAAATTTGGAACAGCACTATTCAATTTTTCCAGCCTCTCTTATCTCAGCCTCATCCTAATGACTTAACTGCATGATGAACACAATAGCTCTGAATCAACATCTCAAATATAAAGGCTCAAATTATCCACTCACTCATGTGCTTGCCTGAATTTGGACCTTTACAACTTGCTACTCTATGACATCTCTGATATCACAGCCAGGAACTTCCAGCTGTGGAAGTTCCTGCATCAGTTAGAGCATTTTTAACCCAATGCCAAGGAAGAGGTAAAGAAGTAATCTCAATATTTTCTCAGCTTACAATTCTCCCATTTTATCCATGCATCCACAGCAGAGGTTATTACAATGTGTAAGGCTATAAAGTTCCACAATCCTCAACTCCAGACAGAGCAGTACAGGGGCAAGTGCATTAGAGCCCGTAATTAAGACATACATGAGGATGCACATAATGAATAGTGGATGAAACCGCCTCTCTGTTCTAATGGAATGGTATTAGCATAAAAAGCCTGGAAGACAAAGGCAGAGAGGGAGAGAGACAGACAGGCAGAGAGGAATGTCCTGATCTTTTCCAATCAGTTCTTATTATCCCACATAAATAGGCCAATAAACACTTAAGTGCCCTTGCAAAGTTGCAATCAGCACACTGACAAAAATTTTAAGTTTACTGTAAGTCAGTGTGAAAGCTACTTCTCTGATCTGAGGAAGGAAGGAATTTTATATATTTATTTATTTATTTATTTGCTTATTTATTAATAGGCCTATACAGATATGAGTTTTGCTGAGATTTTACATTTTCAATTTTATTTAGCATGAAATCACCATTCCAGCTTCCCCTTTCACTCCTTTTAAAGTCGCCCTATCCCACACCCAGCGCCAAGATGTAAGCCCTTACAGAAAAGACATGGTAATCCAATAATAAACTTTACGATACATAAATATCACAGCAGAAGAATAAATCATTATCAAACTTACAGACAAACCTTTAAGTCCCATAGAAATTTTAAAGGTTAATACTGTAGTGGGATCACAGGAAATCAAACTGTATGTATGACAAACAAATTAAGGGGACATTATAGTAGGGCAGTTTTCAGTTAGGGGGGCCAGTGATGGGGTCTTACCCTCAGTGTGCACCGCAGACACGTAGGTCCAGTTGTGCCGCTTGACAATGTCCAGCATGGCCCGGGCCTGGAGAGTGTCCGAGGCCACGACCCTCAGGAAGTACTTGAACAGAGTCTTGTCACTCAAGTCTATGCTGGTGGCAGAGTAGGCGATCTGCGGGATGTTAAAAAGCTGGAGGAGGTTCTGCACCTGGATGGCTACGGAGCTGGACCCCGGCCCGATTACCCCGGCAATTGGTTTCTTGG